>JAHNZQ020003148.1:19572-60909 GCA_019155205.2 Gracilaria vermiculophylla
AGAAGGATGGTAAGGATGGTAAGGGAGGTATGGTGTCCAAGAGTGTGGGTGAGGCTGTGAGAACAGTTGGGCTCCAAACTTTGACAATTTGAAGTTCGAAATCCACGAGATGGAAATATGTGCGTAATTTTGGGTTGCATGGGGGTGGGGCGGCTGGCCGCTGCGCCGCCAGCGCCATTTCGAGCCCTCTAACTAGCGTTTAGTGAGCAAAGAACTTGCTCTAAACTTGAAACTAGCGAATTGCGGTACTATGGACGGAGAGCAATAGAAAATTTGAAAGAGTGATTTCCAAAAAAATTTTTTTTTTTGCTTGCCAACCACCGCGAACTAGCAGAATCTAGCGTTTTCGTAGTTTTTTTGAGTAATTCCCTAACAAACTTGCAATCTAGCACCCTTATCTAGCATTCCGAGAACACCGACGTTGTGCGGCCAAGTTGGTCGCCACGAGGAACCACACTTTTATCTGTAAGGAGCCCAACCGGAGGTACAAGGGGATTGCGCCGAGGATGGTCAGCGCTCGTCGCGACGCATCGCGTACCGTCGGGAGCTTGCCAGTCCTCAAGGAGCCGAGAGCAGACCGCGGGAGCACGTCGGCGTGCATCAGATTGGGGCCAGCTCCGGTATCGAAGATAGCGCGCACCGAGGTGGAGGCGAGCGAGGAACATCCTATAGGGGCGAATACCTTGTAATTCTGAGGGAGGAGCGTGCAAAAAGAATCCTCAAAGGTGTCGAATGGGTCCAACGGGATTAGGGGGCCCGCCGATTCGGCGTCGACACAGCAGACGGCCTCGCCCCCTTTCCTAAAGGCGACCTCCGTGGAGCCCAGGCTCGGTGTTTGGAGAGCCACGCGGAGCCTCTACGCGTGGCTCTGAGGGTTTTCCTGGTTGGAGAGGGGCTAATTTCCAGGGGTGGACGGCTGCTGCGGTTGTGTATCGCGATGCGACGTGTTTCCTTGACGTGCAACCGACTGGGACACTGGCACCTTTATTGCGGGTTCCAGTGACAGTGAGACAGGCTGCACTCCCGGTGGAGGACGTTAACCGTAAGTTCCTTGCGGGGAACGGATGTCGCGATACGCGGTTCGATAATGTCCGCTCTCCGCTGGTGTGTCCTTCAGGTCCTGAAAGTTTTTCTCTCTTTCCTGTAGGATGGCGGCCCTCATTGCCGGGGTGAGAGTCGTACAGTGTACGGGCTCTCGTGACAAGCAAATCCTGCAAGGCGGTGGGTAGCCTCGAGAGTTCGCAAATCTGACGCTTCTGTACGATCCTGCGGAGGCGTACGAAGTGGGAGACGAGGGTGTCCTCGTCCTAGACGGTGCTGCCTGAGAGGAGGCGTATGAGAGGGCAAGGGCCTCTTGCTCTCCTACGAGCGTGAGCTCGTCGACTTCCTCCGAGGTGCTGGAGTCCAACGGCAGGGTGGATGCCCGACGGGGTCTTTGAGGCGGCCGGTTTGTCCGAAAGTGGAGCATGACTGCGGCGAGTGGCACGGTGGGTGTCCCCGTAGGATTCCGCGAAACCTGCTAACTCCGAATAGGTGGTCTTTGGGTGCGTGGTCAAGTGATCACGCACCCTTGCGCGTATCGAGGGAAGGAGTCCCTCGACAAACAGTGACTTCAACCGCCGTTCGGAGTACACATTCCCACATCGCGGAGCCTTCGTCCACAGCTTCTGTGAGAACTCCTTCTCGGTCATTCCGGGGTTCTGCCTGTAGGAGGGGACTTCAGCATCAGCATCGGCTATCATCTCGTCCGTGGCGTAACTGCTAAGGAGGAAATTGACTACCTCCGAGTACGTCTTCAAGATCTCCGTTCCAGGATCATCCACAATTGTGCTCTCCCCCCTGAGGCGCGGCTGCACCAGCGAACGCGCTTGGCCAGTGAGGTAGAACTGAAAGCACCATACGGCGGCACCTTCATGGACACCATTGGTGTTACACGCCAAACGGAAGCGCGTAAGAAAATTCAACACCGAGATGGGGTCTTTGCCTGAGAAGGAGTACTTCGTCATTTGAATATCCATACGGCGCTGCATCTTCGTGAGTCGTTTAGCGACCGACGCGTCGTACTGTGTGGAGCGATCATTCAACCTGTAGGTGTCATAATCCACCACTTTGGCGAGGAGGTCGTTGAGCGGGACGACCTTCCTTACCCTTCTGCTTTTCTCCTTGGCAGGTGTACTGTCCTCTGAGCTAGAGCTGTTGACGGCTTCGGAGTGTGAGCTTCCCTCCGAATCGATGTCTCGCTTTCTTCTTTTCTCCCTCCTTTTCTTTCTCCTTCTTTCCTTAAGGTGGTCTGGGTTGCTGACGATACCCCCGATATCGCGATCCACCCGAGGAGTATCCTGTCCTTCTCTCCTTAGGTGGACTTCGTCGCGACCGGTATCCTGTCCTCCTCCGCGGGGCGTCAGATCCAGACGGTGCATAGCAAAATTCCTGAGGTGGTCCCGTTTCTCTACGACAGTATCCTTTTCTGCTCTGGCGTAGGGGGTGGCAGTATCCTTTCCTTCTCTGCCCGGGATCACCTTAGGTGTTGATAGAGGGAACCTCTCCTTTACGGATGAATAACTTTGAAACGCCACTGCGGGGAGCAGCTGCGCGGTTTGGGAGCGAACCTCCGCACGGATAACATCTGAGATCACATCAAGGAAGGTATCGGAATCCAGCAAAGCTTCCACAGCACGGTGAGCGCTCTCCGATGCAATGTCCTCCACCAGGGCGTGGCGGCGCGCTTCGCAGTGGGCTTCAACACCTGCAGGTATTCTTTTGACCAGCTCTCGAGAGAGCCAATCCGTAAGGCGCGGAGCCAGGGACTCCAAGAGGGTGCTAGCCTCCGGGTGTTCCCGTCCCTGCAGCTCCTGAGGTGGCGGCTGCGATGCCGTGTGCGGTTCTTCAACCTCCACATCGGCGTTCTCCAGAGGTGTCGCGGGGAAATCAGCTTGCCTCCGACCATGCATTCTCCTGAGGCGATTCCTGAAACGCTTTACAGAGGAGCCAGGATTCCGAAGGAGACTTTCAGGGTCCTCCATCGTGGCGGCCATCTCCTGGAAAGCGCTGCATGTGCTGCGCCCACCAACGGGGCTGGATGCTTGAGGATCCTGTAGGGGGGTTTCCATGGGATGTTCTGAGGGGTCCATAGAGGAGTAGGTCGGGGGTGATTTGCTTTCACATCCGGATCACCTTAAGGAATAATTCCACTGCTGGGGGTTGGTCGTTGCAAACTAGAAACACGGTTCTGCTGCGACTTGTGCGAATCCTTTAGGAACTGTGACTTCTTAAGTCGGGAGACCAGTTGTGGCACTGTCAGCCCTTCTGTCGAGGTAGTAAAGCACATCGTCCTTTAGGAGTTTTTGGTGACTCCAAAGGCGCTTATTCGTAAAGGTGGGCTCCGGTATCCGCTGTCGCGAGCCGGGGGAATTCTTAAAGGGGATCCGCAAACACCAAGCGGAGGGGGAGCTTCACTGGGCGGACAATGCTCCTACAGGCACTGCTATGATGCGACCTGAAGATCGGCGGCTTAGAAACCTGGGTGAATAGACAAGAGACTCCAACCGGAAAATGTAGAAGAATACTCAAGGATGCTTGTCTTTACCTCCCCAGAGGTGGAGCTCAACCGGCAGATTAAGTATCAAGCCGGGAGCCCGCCTCGGCAGGTCTCGCTACTGTGCTAATCACTTGCATAAAATATCTAAAATAAATAATTATTCTACCGCACCTCAAGGATACTGTAGCGCACGCGGGCGAGATTATGCACCACGTGGCCCAGCTAATAAACTACGAACCATCCTCAGGAATATTATACCCTAAGGCCAAACCCCCATATTTCTGTAGGAGCCACTGTACTACAACCGTGATCTCAGCCCTAGTACAAACAAGCCTTCCACCCCCTTGCTTTCTAGTTTTGACAAGCACAAATGTCACCGTGTTTCTTATGGTGTGCTAAGGGTTCTTGGCTCATGGGATGCCTTCACCTGATTCCTTGGGTTTCACGACGCCCAATATATGGTGCAATCGCACATTTTTTTCAATGTGGACAGCCTACAATTTGAGGTTTTGAAAACTCGGAACGATGTATTTTCACCCCTCTCCCAAAAGTCTGCCATTCATGCCTTTATCAAAGCCTCTACGGACCCCTCTCTTATTTCGTCGGTCGCTTTGGAACATACCCCGCAAGTTGATGATGCGCTTTGGGCCCTTGCTTCAGAGCTTTTCGGTGCCATTACGAGCATTGTCTCTCATCCACGACTCTTTGAAGTGAACTTGGGCCCATGGCAGTTGCTCCAAGAGTTGCTTCCAGACGACCAACCGAGAGATGTTCTCCCGCCCTCCACTGGACGACGCTCGTTTCCGCAAAGATTAAAAACATTTTCCCCAACTATTTGGATTCCGGTACGCGATGCTCTCTCTCTTTTACGTCAAGATGTTCAAGAAGTCTCAGCTACTGGTGATGCTGTTGTTGCTTCTACATCAACCTCTTCGAAGGCGAAGAGAATTGAAATCATTGATCTGCACAATGATAGTACAAGCGACGGGAGCAGTCACAGTGCTCAAATCGAGAGTTCTACCCATCTCGGCCGCGAGCAAAGCAGCTCTGGTCCCCAAAGTATCACAGGGGTCACGGACACAGCTTCTGCAACCTTTTTAAAATTCCCTTATCATAGGGAATGGGCAGAAATCATTCCACAGGGAACTGACATCCCCGCAAGTGTTTTAAACGCTATAGACTTGGTGCACAAGGACATGATGAAAAACTATGCCATGCACTGATGTGAATTTGTGGATCTCATTGACGCCTCCAACACCTTGCGTGATCAGGACTCCGTCTCGTTCTTTCAAGCACAATTAATTCTCACTGATCCGCCATATGCAATTCGTTCTACTCGGGTTCGTCCGAATTGTACGTATGATGTCCTAACTGTTGCAGCAATGAAACAGGTCACAGAGACAATCAGTCATTTTTTGCGTGCTGGAGGTCACTTTATCATTTTCTACTCTTTGGAACAGTTTCCGCAGTGGGCGAAACTTTTCCGGACCATTGATCGGCGAGAAGCAGACGAAAGTCTTACACCTATGTTTCGCGTCAATGGGTGCCGGTTGCATACGATTCGGGCGCCCGGTAACAACACCACTCCGCCAGGCACTCATTCCTATTGCCCAGTACGCCGTTCATGGAGTTCGAACAGGGGTCAAGCGGGCTCAGGAACACAAGATAGTCAACTATACTAATATAAGTTACATACCGTCTACCATCAGTGCCTACAAAAATGTGATTGATCTTGTTCCCCCTGTCAAAATAAATGAACATCTCATGTGGTACCGATACACAAAGACACATGATGTAACTCGGGAACCTGTTTGTCCAGAGCAAAAGCCCATCAGTCTCAACATGGAACTTATTGCTCGCTTTTCACACCCCGGCGATACAGTTATAGAAATTTTTACTGGAACTTTCTCAACGGCTCTTTCGTGCATGTCCTTCAAGTGTGGGGAGACTTTCAAGTTTTTATGTAGCGAAATGGAAAATGCCTGCTTTGACCATGCAAAACACCAAGCTATCAAGCTATTTTCTCGCTTGATTGCCGATAATGTGGCGTTTGTTTCCGTAACACAGGGACTGGTTGATGCGGCAAATGTAATCACAACCTACTTCAAGAAATACATTCGCCCATCTAGGACATGGACTGCTGTTCCTGGCTTCCCCCGGTACCAGAAATTCCCTCAGCACATCATCTCTTTTTGCGCCTCTGAATGGAACGACATGCAATTCGTTTCCGCAGGCAATGAATTGGAACGGTCCAGATGGCCAGATAAGTATCAAGGCCCATTCAATCTCATGGAAGTTCCAGAACTCAGAGCCATGAAAGCATCCTCCCTACGCCTTGTCGTGGCGCAGTCTACTGTTGCGCATCCTTCCGCGGGGCTTGGTGTGTTTGCAAACAGCACTTTTGCCCAGCACGACACCGTCTGCTACTTTAACGGAACGCTGGTATATCATGATATGTCTCAGCAAACCGAAATCCACAAATCATATGGTTCTGGCATTATGGTCGTTACAACTCAAGAGTTTCGCGCTTATTGCATGCAAGTGGATGTCCAGGGTCTTGACTAATACCCGCTTGTCGGTTTAAATCAGGGCAAAAAACGGAGAAGCCTCTGGATTTCCCCGGCCTGGTTGTGAGTCGGAGGGTTTATTAACGATCCGCGCTACCTTTTGGATGATCCAGATTTCCATGCAGTGCAGGACGGCTTCAAACCTCGAAGAAGAGCCAATGTTTACATTGATCGTTCTTACACACCCACTCTGAGAAATAGAAGACAACTTGAACCGTGCGCTTTACCTAAAGTGAGAGCTTCTCGTCTCATTGGACGCGGTGGTGATCTTTTCATCGAGTACGGAAATGCGTATGACTGAAATAAAAATTTGACTCCAACTTCTAAATCTTAAAAACATTGGGCCCCTTTCTTTTTCCTATGTTATAATCCTTTCTTGCCTCTTACTCATTCATAAAGTGCTTTTATAACATATGTATTTCAGTATAACACCGACCATCTCTGTATCATACTTTTCTTCACATGTCCTGTACGTCGTTCGCGTTCACCCCGACCTATTTTTTATTACACTAACTCTACAAACGTCAGTTACAATGTCTTTGTATGTGGTTAGGTACATAATTCATTTCCACATCCTTCTTTCAGTGCATATTCTTTCCCTAAACCCCTAATCTTTATACAACTCCATAGAATATGGCATATTTGTTCGTTTTCTATGCCAGATCCGAGTTTCCATTGCATTTTGTTCCGTCAAGCGTTTTTCATGGCTTTCCATTGTACTTTTTATTCCGTCCCACGCGTCTTCCATAGAGCAACATTCTTACAGCGCTCAGAGCTCACGTTCAGCAAAAATATATATGCCTCATATGTTCCATTGTATATATTATCATGTAGACATATCGGTCTCTTGTGCTATATCCATACTACACATTCTGTTTGTCCATCTTTTCTATACCTTCTCATTGCATTCATTCTAACCCTTTTAGGCCACCCATTCAAATTGAAGCACCGTTTTTCTAAACCCCTGACCCCAAGCGTATAACCGCTTGTACTGAGAGTATACTTTGCAAAATATCCGGTTCAATATCCCCAAAGCTACAGTACATCACCCACTGCCCCACAGCTCTTCCAACACATCTATTTAGCTTTGTGCACACAGTAACACCCGCAAGGCGCAGTGAGGCTCAGAATTCCACAGCTGTATGCCAAGAGCTCTCATTCTCCGATCTTATTCGCCTCCCGCCATTCTTCCAATTTCGCACAATGTAACATACATTCCCCCTTTCTCCATGATACACATGCACTATGTACTGGCCTATGATCCCGAATTCTCTACAGCGAGTGTACTTACAAGCGTTTGTAGTGACGTTTACTTCTCGTAGCCACCGGATTTCTGTTCCTGCACCCCCCTCTCTCTGCAGCCTTTTTATTGCGAAATCAACGATTTGTGCATCCTGCTTTTTCTCGGAACTTTTGTGTTTGGCAAACTATCGTTTTTTATCAATTTTCTTCCGCTCTGCACCTCCATCTCTCCTCTTGTGGTTGTTTCTCACTTTTCTGCGGCTCTTCTTTCTTCTTACCAGAGCTTTTGTCCTCTCCTTCTGTTTTTCATCTCCTACCTCCTCGGCCGCGTACTTTAAGGTCCTTCTGTATCTCTCAGAACTTCAAGTATGGACAGCAACAACGGTTTCCAGACTTTGAATGCAGAATGTGACTTTAATACCGCCCAAGTAATGTCTACTTCAATCATCTCTTCTTCCACTACACCAAAGTTGCCTCCCGCTGCCGATACTGTTTCTCCCATTACGACAGCTGTTACTCACGGGCTCAAAATTGGCGTCCACTCTGTTGATTTTTTCATTGTGTGTGTTCCTTGTGAGTGTGGTATACGGTCTCTTCGTTCCCTCCACTATCATCTCAAAACGAGGCATAATATTCCACCGGAACATGCTCACAAAACCGCTGATAAGGTATGGACAAAACGAACCGCAATGCTGAACACCCAGCCTCCCCACCCGATTTGGAACGAATACAACCCGGACTCTCCCTCTACTTCTGCTTCGCTTCTACGCCCTTTGACGAGCCTGCGTATGAAGACGGGTTATTGCTGCCCGAGTTGCATTACCTGTTATATTGATCTGCACCGTCTCTTGGACCATATAAGGTTTTCTCATTCCTAGATTGACCGTTCGGCAGAGTCTCTTCACCATCAAGCGACACACCAAGGCACAGTGCGTGTGCAGAGCATATTCAGTGGACCTCGCCGTCTCCTCTTTGGAGTCACCTCTCATCCCCCCCTTGGATCAGTTACTGATATATATCCGATTTCCCCGACGTCGCTTTCATGTGCACCAGCGCCAATCCCCCTTCAGAGTCCTCGCCAATCCATCCTCAATACCCTTCAGGAACCCACCCCTCACTCCCGACTTCGTGACTTACTCCCTTCCCCTTCTCATACCTACACCATATCCCCTGTTAACACAGCAGCGGAGAGATTATTGAAAACACTCTCTGCCACCCTTCAGGAATCTACGGATTTCCTAATGACAACGCACAACGCCAAAAGTGGTCCCAAGATTTTCCTTTCGTGCACAAAACTCGACTCCATCCCCTCTTCTCTCTCAGTCGACCTTCCCCAAGCATTTTCTCTTGCGAATTCTTTCGATCCTGTGGAAGGTGAAACACTGCAGACAACTGCTTCGCATGTTGTAGCTTAGCTATCAAATTTGCCCCGTTTGATGTGTGACATACCACCTTTCTTTACGCAAACTCTCAACCAACGATCATAAACCAGCTTTCGCACCGTCTCCGCCCAGACGCAAAAACGGTATGCCATGGACATTGCACGTCTACTTCTCTTCACCATGAAAGGGCACACCCATGGTGCATCTGTCGTATCTGATGCAGAGGCCTGCGTGACCTATTTTGCTGAGGGTACCCCAAATCCCCCAAAGTTGCACATTGCTTTTTGTGCCCAGCTATTAAAGGTGCTCCATCTGTATGATTCAACACAAGCTCTCACCGTCCAAACGTTTATTGCCTCAGCTGCCGTTATAAGTCACAACCTTGGGAAAAACGGGGAAGACGTCATTCCTAAATACCGCTTTGCAACAGCCGACGAAGTAACGCACCTACTAGCCGCCCTCCACTACGCCGTGGCTGCTTGTGCAATCCACCATGTACACGTTCTTGCCAATGGTCGAGACATGGACTCTGAAACTTTGTCGGTCGAGATGAAACGCGTTCAAAACTCCGTTGACGTTCAATCTAACAACGCCTTTTCGTATATACGAAACACTCTCAGCTTTGCAATGAGTGTCGCTTCAAAGGAGAGCTTGAACATTTCGTTTCTCGCTTGTGATTTGCATGCAAATTGCGGCATAGTGCGTGATATTCATTTGGCGCTGCCAGCTCTCGGAACAATCGTAACTGCATTGCCTACGGAAATTGAAGATATCCTTTTTGATTATCTTCTTCCAGGTTGTCCGCTACTGCCTACGTTTAAAAGCGAAATCCTCTCTCTCCGCGACGAGCCGTCAAATACAACACCAGGATTTCCTTTTCTACATCACCCGCAAAACCAACGTTTTCTACAACTATAGATACAATACGTACTACAGTGCTTAATATCACCTTCCGGGAGAACTGGAAACCAGTCTTTGGAAGCCCCTTCTCAATCATCACGTCGAGGTGCCACCACGTTTGCAAGAGGTTTTCTTTTTTATACATCGGCACTCACGCGTTGGCTCACTCGTGCCAAAAAACGTCAAGAACGCTTGCTCGTCACTATGCATCTGGCATTCGGCTACCCAGCTTGTGGAATGGAAATCGAACCCTGTCGTCTTCACAACGATAATTTCCACCAGCGCTGTCTATTGCTCATTGACTCCCAGCCGGTGCTGATCACGAGATACCTCCAAAACCAAAATACGAAGGGGAGCGCTCAACCTATTCAACGCTTCCCGGATTCGGAGACTTGTAAGATACTACTAACTTCCATTACATTCATCCGCCCTTTGGAAAAATGCTTCTTCTCCGCTCTTCACGGGCCTCAGAGGAAACAACGACATTGGAATATGTTGTTTTCATCACATGGAGTACCTTTTGACGCGAAAAACATCCGTCGAATCGTGGCTTCCACACTTTCCGACTCTAGCTTTAAGCTCAGTTTTGCGGACTATCATCATTTCACGGCGGGCATCAATGCCGTATTAGCCTCGAATGCCGCTTCAGGTTTTGAGAATACGATCTCCAATTCGATTTTGGATGACTTTGTATCTACCGCTCACAATCAGGCCGGCCATTCTGCTCATACCGCTGAGTTTTTGTACGCCCGTACGCACCACGACGTTCGAGGAATTCCCCAAACCGAACTGAGCGATTATAAGAAGTGGTCATCCACATGGCATTCTCTACTCCATTTGAAAATATCTACATCTACGTTGAAACGCTCCGCAGCTTATGCGTCTGATGTTGTGCTCCAGATGCCGCCAAACAAACTTGCTATATCAACAACCAGAGTAAAAGGCACAGCCCTACGCTCGGTCTCTCCTACGTATCCCGAGCATGTTAGCTTGGGTCTCAACTCCCCCCTTCTACAAACCATTCCCTTGTCGCACAAACTCCCTCTTGGCGGTGCTGTCCTTCATCATCCCCCTCCCTTCACATACAAACATGTCCTGCAAATGTTTTTGACGGCCCTCCGACAAATACTCAACTGCCGCACTTCTGTTTTCAAATCGCATGTGCAATTTACCGTTACGGCAGCCGTCGTCGAAAAAAGAGAAAGTATGCAAATTTTGACACCAACAGCATCTGGAAAGACACTATCCGTTATGCTTCCGATGTATATGGAAAAAGGAATGTACTCCTCAATTATTATTGTTCCACTCAAGGCCCTCACTACCGAATACGAGCAACGTTCGTCTTCGTTCAACCTCACTAGCTCCACATCTCCAAAAACATCAAACGGTGACGAGGATTTTGTCAATGTCTACATTTTGGCAGTGGAATGGACCGGCTCAACGGCGTTTACTTTGGTGGTTCAACGCTTGCTGCACCGCAACAGGCTGGAACGCATTGTGAGCAACGAAGTTCACTTGTTCCTCTTATGGGAACATTTCCGTCCAGCACTTGCAAACATTCACACAGCACTGTCATGCGTACCACCCCATATTCCGCGCATTCTCCTAAATGCAACAGTGTCACCTCGTGATCGTCCCCTCCTGCTATCTCAACTGCATATATCTCACGCATTTCTACACAACAACTCTACGTCTCGTGTCCACATTCGTTTCTCTGTGTTCCACGCCTCCCCGACTGCAGCCACCCCTCGCCTTCGAACAGCTGACGGCACTTTTTAGAGTTGCTTCCAGCATCTGCTGCACACTGGGTTTCCATTTTTCCAGCAGCAGCTCAATGAATTGCTTTCCACCAACAATGAAACTACACTACGTATTCTAATATTTGCCCTCACGAGATCTGATACGGAGCAGCTTCAAACGGTGGTCCAACATTATGCAGCTTCAACCCCGGCAAATGCATTCCCTTCTGCTTCGTTTATATGCCTCTTATATCATGCCGGATTGCCAGAAGCTTCGAAATCACAATCCCACTCTTCATGGCAATCCACTTACAACTCTTCTTCTACGCCACGGGCTACGAGGTCAATCAAAATCATGGTGTGCACTTCCGCGTTTGGCACAGGACTTGATACACCCAGTATACGTCTGGTCATTCTCTTTGGAGGTTGCGCGAGTTTACCGGACTTGGCACAGCAAGCAGGTCGGGCCAGCCGTGACGGCCATTCAGCAGATTGCATTGCTATTTATTCAAAACCTTACTTCAAAGCTGTTCAGGACCTGCTCTGCTCGTCAACCCACCAAAACCCAAACGATAATGTGCGGGCTTGTAATGACTCTTTGGCAGCCCTGCGTTTGAATGAAGTCCAAAGCTGGATGGAACTAAATGGTTTGTGTCACCGTAACGATCTCTTCGTCATTCTTGATGGCAAGGGACCTGGCCTATGTCTATTCACTGCTTCTGCTCGGAACTATGATATCTGCGAAACTCTTTCTGCCGCCTTAACTCCATTCTCTCCCAATGCCATTCAATCAGTGTCAACTAAAAAAACACCATCTCAACAGTCCGTTCCGCTAACCCCACCTCCACTCCAACAACCAGAACAACAAGCCTCCTCGCACCCGTCCAACGAGCTGTCTTCGTTGGATATGCATCTGTTGGAACAGATGCCTCAGCTTCCTTGATACAACCACAACATCTCGAGTACGCCTTTTCAATCGCAAGCCTTAACACTAGCTTTTCCAAAACCATTCACGAGTTCGGAGCTTCAACCTCTTTCCCCACATCCCCAGTTCACTAATCAATTATATCCTCAAGAGAGTGGAGGGTTCTAGCCCAACTCAAACAAATCATCTTCAATGTACTTTTGACAAAACGTGCTCCCAGCTTCTCACGTTTTGAAACATATTCAGGATTTGGCTCGCCGTCTGCGTAACGTGTGCGTTCCGTGCATCGTCCTCACACTAACACCAGCTACGAAGGTTAACCACACCTGTTTCTACGCCGCCAATCGCTGCTTCCGATGCTTTTCCCCGAAACACCGAGCTGCAACATGCCCTCATAAGTCCAATGGCCGAAACACTTGTCACAAGTGCCACATGGGTTACTTTAAAAGTTTGGCAACCCATTCTCAACTGAACACATTTGGTACACGAGAATGTAAATTCATACCGCTGTGTGAACTTGCATGGGTTCTATGGCACTCTTCTTCGGACATGCGTTCTTCTATTGCTGTGAACATTTTCTCCGAAACTCGAAACTCAACATTCAATAACGCAATTAGCTCAAATGTCTCCGGCGCACGGTCTTCCCAAGTGCGTGACGCCCGTTTCCATTCATGGCTCACTGAATCGGATCCAAGAACAGTCCCCAACCACGACCCTTTCATGACTTGGTACAAATCCACCAAAGACTTTATTTAAATATTTGTTGTATCCACATTACATATAATAAATTTTTGACTGTTCCTGTTTTCCCCTATCTATTCGTTTTGAATCTTCCTGACCGCATACGCTGCACGATATTGATAGCTGATGCTTTCCAAATTATGCTTTTTTGAACGTTACAAGATGTGAACAGATAGCTTGAGTTCCATTTCTTTCCGTAAATTGCATTCCATGCTAAACGCATAACTGCGTGAGATAAAACAAATTTCGAACAGCTTTATACCAGATTACTACCTTCTTGAATGATGAAGTTAACGTAATATACTTTCCTCCCCATCACCCAATTTCTTCATTTACTCTTTTTCATTGCCTTTTTCTCTAAGTTTAGTTTCTACAAATATTTGATACAAATGTTATTTGTCAAAGTACTACGTTCTTTCCATTCCTATTCATTTTTTCGATGTAGATCGTTGCATATTCCAATCTTCGAATATACAACCCTCCTCACTACGTTTCGTTTCTTTATTTTTTCAGTATCTGAATTCTATCTATGCGAGTTCCTTTACTTGCCTTTTAGTGTCATCAACTATTCATTTTTTTCCTCGTTCCCCAATGTTTTTTTGTTATATACGTTCCTCAACTCTGGGTGATTATCGCACTCTATTTTTCAGCACCACAACCCTGAAGACAATCGCGCTTTCCCATTTTCTATGAACTCACTAAATGCAGAAATATCGCTATTCTTTATTACCGTTCGCCAAGTTTTGCTACACGTCTCCTTATTCTTGATTCATTTTTTGTATGTTACAAATTTGAAATCCCGGGCACTACGTGACTTTTTTACTAGCGTCCCATATCCATGTTTGCATGATGACCGCACTCCAATATTTCCTTCCTCTATTTATTTGTAGTTGTTGCTGCCTTTAACAACCTTACAGACGATGTTACACTTCTCCTACGCAGTCGCGCGTGTGCTATTGATGCCCACTGCCTATGGGCACCTTATTGATGGAATTTAAACAAACAATTATTCCTTATCTTCCCCCACATGGCAGTTACTGGATTCCTGTCTTTTGTAACGGGAAACCCCTTGCTGGCGGAACATTTCCTTGGTTCCCAAGCGCAAATTGACGTTCCCCGGTTAAAACCAAGCGCGAACACACCGCACATGACCCAGGACATAGCGGTATATGCACAGAACTACGTAGCGCACACGCCGTGCGCGTGCCACGCGCGTGCAGGACACGCGTTTGTCAAACACGAAGCAAAACCGAACGCGAACGGTGGTTTCAAATCTAGATTTTTTTTAATAATTGCGCTTGGTTTTTGTGCCGTTCTTGACTTGCACTTAATTTAGCCAGAAATTGACAGTGTTGCATTTTAAGCATATGCAATGCGAAGCGCATGGTCGCCTCGTGGCGGTACCAAAATCGTACATACATTGTTTGCATCACCCAATCAACGTTTTCTGTCGGAACCAGGAGCTAACTTACGCTCCACAAAACGAAGCGCAAACCCATATTTCGAGTGAACACCACATAAGGGATTTGCTCCCCAGCTTTTCCGTCATGTATTCAATAACTGTTGAACTGCAACAAACTGGTACGAATCGTCTATGACAAAGCTTACTTGTTTCTCTAATGGAACCAGTTTCTTCCAGAGCTTGCAAACATTCATACAGCCCTGTTGTACATAGCGCCTTATAGTTTTCGCCTCCGTTGCAGTGCTTCCATGTCTCCTCGCAAACTTTTTCATTAGCTATCTCAACCGCATGTTTTCCACGCACATATATTCACGACCTAAAACTGACGTGTCAACATTCTATTTTCCAACTTTTACGCATCCCAAAGATCTGAATCACCACGCATTCGAAGAGAAGCCATCAACCATTTGATAAGCAAATCCCCGAATTATCGTTGAATGAATTTTAGCTTCTGGGTGTTTCCGACAAAAACAGGTTGACTTGAGTTAGTTTTTAATAATGTTGGATTTTTTCCGGATGTCGCAGTTCCATATTAGAGATGTAGTTGATACTCCCCACTTCAATTCTAATATTTTCTGTGGCAGATGCATATAAAACAATAATTTGTTTTCATACCAAAAGTATTGCACACGTCATTATATCTCCGAAACTTCAATATGTTGATGTAGTCCCGCTCTAGTCAGAAATATAATTAGTTTCGAGAAGAAAAACAAAATGAACACTCTGTTGATGAAAGTGACTATGAAGCATTTCTTTGATACCTGTACAGCTTCACAAACTCCCAAAGATATTCAAACTCTTGCATCTTACTGCAAAGATATTCAAACGTTGTACTTTTGGTGAAGAAAGCTGATTTGTAAATTTTGAAACATTTTCTAGTAAAAAGGAAAGAAATTTTGATGGCATTTCCTTCGTGAATAAATTTAAATAATTTTGAGAAAAGACTAATAACTTTTATGCCACGAGTAAAAAATGAACTATACTTCGTACGTGTCCATTAGATATTATAAAAACCCTGGTTTTGTATGATTTGAAAAACCCGTATTCAAAGCAGCTTAGACATAATCGACTTGTATTTGTTCTTCTTTTTAAAATATTTTGAACTCATAGTTCGTCATCAGCAAAACTTCGTTTAGTGATGACATGCGCAAAGGTGAATCAAAAATATATATGTTAACAGTTTCATCAATCTTAATTAATAATCTTTTTTTTCACCGTTTGGAACTGATCTTAACACTTTTAACCTGGTAATTATTAAATATTATCACGTTAAACGTCTTTAAGAATAATTGGAATATTCAAAAACATTCCACAAAACAATTAGAAATAAATAGTTAAGTGCAGACTCTAAATTGATTCTTCATCTTGAAAATTAACTTCAAAAATCTTTGGATATAAAAGCATACCATGAAGTAAAAATAAAATTACTCATCATTTAATTTAGCAGCAAACCACAAATAGAAGTACTTTGTAATAAAAATGAAATGATTAGATTCAAATATCATCATGAAAGAAAGCTGTGTAAAAATAATCGTTAAATATACTGCTTATTATTTATAACAGCCTCTAGATAATAAATATTACGAATGTAAAACTACACTACTATTCTTTCATTTAATTAACTCACAGAATGCATAAATGAGATTTAGTATCAGCTTTAATAAAATGGTCTCCGTTTTTCAACAAACTGATCAGAAAAACATTTAAGAATGATGTAGAGGTGAATAAGAACAACGTAAAAAATACAGAACAATCATAATTCTAAAACAACGTAGGTATGTATAAATGGGGGTATATAGCGCAATTATTGTCATGTATGTATTTATGAAATCTCTAATGCATCTCTGTATTGTTGATGATGGTTTTTCAAGAGATGAAGGTGTAAAAAAATATGTATATTTGTATTAGAAAAGCAAATCGATTTTGCTTTTGCTCCTGTGGGCACAGGTGTTCTGCATAAGAGACCACAGTCAAAAGATTACCGAAGTGCACGTGTATTTTTCAGTCAGCCATCGCATATTCTAAGATGTGTGGGGGACGGAGAAAGATCAAATTACTTTTTGAGAAAACTCATCTCAAACATAAACAAAGAATCTAAAATTAAAACCAGCACGATAGAAAGGTATGAACTGTATCACGGAAGAGAGAAGTGGGAAAAACAAACGCGGCAAACTTCTGTTTCCTGACAATGGTTTTAGAACTACAATAAAGTTTCTCTCTCTTTTTATAGATAATGTTGGGTGCAAGACAGTCGGATTCCATGTCATTAAACTTAGGCTTTTAGGACTTGAGGGGTTGATTTCCCTGAAAGCAAAAATTGATAGACAACGACGATGAAAGAAGAAGCTCTCTGTATCATGTGTAGGAAAGAAACAGATGAATCAGCCCACTACTATAAGGTAGTTGATTTCTTGTTTTACAGACCGCAGGTATGTCAGGACTTCACTGATGGGACAGGACTTTACAATACATCCCAAAGGATTCGCTATCTGTTTTCCACACTTCCATATCATCCTATACCACGTCTAACATTGATTTTGCACCACGTATAAATCGATGCAACAAGATTCAATGTGATGAACTAAAAGTGCCTTATGGGTTTGTCGGTGTGCTATAGAAGAGGGTAAAGCTTCTTAAAAAAAGCTATCATCATTAATCTGATGTGATTTGAGCAAGTGATTATTATTTGCTTAGATACATCTATAATATATTGAGTTTCGTTTACATACGGGATCTATAGTTTCCGAAAAAAAATATTACAGTTGTTGACTTAAGGCTAAAGTGAGAATTATCTTGCGAAGTGACAAAATTGAAAGGTACCATCTGGAGGAAAATCAAAACTGTAAAGCAGTAAAGGATTAGAGTCTATACTGTTAGAAGTTACTGAGTTGGTCTGGGTAAGAGTCTTCTTGGCGTCTGTCGTCTGAAAAGGGCTGCCCCCGACGGAGAATTGATACTCGAAAACGTCAACGCGTAGGGGTCGTTCAGCGTGATTAGAATGCTTTCTTTCTTCACCGCAGCATTCACGGGACCTGGCTCTCGAGTCACTGTAGCTGAAAGCGCTCCGGTTGGAAAAATAGAAGCATAGTTGACACAGAAGTTACGCCATGAAGACTGTATAGTCGCTGCTGGAGTTTGCTCGATTTGCGGTTGTTGATGTTGTGATGGTTGCTGTTGCGATTGTTGGTGTTCAAGCAAGGATATGAATTGCGATGATGATTGAGCGGAAACGGAAGAGGTCTCCCGCACAGCACTCGCAGAGGGAGCACTCATGAACGATCCAGGAAGCGTCGGAGGCTGGGCGTAAACATTTGCATCTGCACTGACATCATGCTGATACGAGATTTCTACCCGAGAGTAATTCAAAGGCGGAAGAGCAAGAAACTCTGTTCGACGCGTAGAGTAAGCAACACAAAGCAAGGCCTTGGAAGAAGCATATCGCCGGAGCTCTACAATAGATCCGTGCTGCATGTCCAACACAAATCGGGCGTCAGTGCACGGCTCGGTAATGAGATGAGAAAGACCAAGTTCGGCCGGCACAAACAGCTTTCCAAGCACCTTGCCCAAAATAAAATGACTGGCAATGCGAAAGCATGGGGCCAGGACTTCTCTCGCAGAATAAGGACGGACGGTTCGCACAAGGGCGACATCAGCCTGTTTACGCGTGAGCGGGGGAGTTTGGAGTGAAATAGGTTGAACAACGACAGCCGGATGTTGCTGGGATGCTGAAAATGGAGCAGGTGTTGCAGTTTGGGCGTTAGAGGAGTAAGCGATGGAAAGCCAGTCTAAAGCGAGATGTGAGTTGGATATAGCGGCAACCCCTTCATCATAAGTGGCCAAGTTTAGGGATCCGACGGGGTTCATGGCACGCGGGGCGTGCTCGTAACATTGCGGGCTGTGAGTGGGGGCGGGATTGTTGCAAGCAGGCACTGAAGTGAGCGAGGAGCTGTTCTGAAACTTAACGGGCCAAAGTGTCGCCAGCTTGAGCGGCGCGTCTCAAAGCAAGATATATTTGACGGGATTGTGCCACAAATCACGGAAGTCTTCTATCTTGAAGAATAGAGTGAAGGTGCGGAAAAGCGGCTACGAAGGTTCGAAGTGATGGCGACGAAAAGACTCTCGTTGTTATTGATGAGAATATCGGCGATTTGGAAGGAAAAAAAAGTAGTCGTGCCGTAACGGTTCAGTTGGTAGGAGGGTAGGGGTGGGGGGAACGTGCGACCGACAGCTGGATAACGGAGCGGATTTTGAGAGCGGTGTAGAGAGTTTTGATGGAGAAAGGAGGGGGTGACTGGTGGAAGGCGACAAAGCGTTGGAAAAGCGAAGCGCAGTGATTGGATGGAAATCACGAAAGCGGACGTTGTGCCAGAGAGGATGCCAGAGGAAGTCGCTGTTAGACGTGGCGAGGACGCGGGTCTGAGACTCGGGAGACGATGCTGGGGCGGAGCGTGGAAACGGAGTGCGAGACGAAGATGGAATGGGGTTTACAAAGTCACGAAAGGGAGATGTTGGAAAAGGAGGTGGAGTCGGTGAGGGCGGGACGGCAGAGGGAGCGATTTTGTGGACTGGTGGGATTGGTAATGCAAGAACGCGAGACATGTGAGCTTGGGACGGGAAACGAAAAGGGAGACCGCCAAGGAGAGAGGTCGGAGACGATGCGAACGGGAATTAGTCATGGGTCGAGGTCTTAAGGGGGGGGGGCGGGAGTTATCGAGGTGAGCGGGGGTGTGAGAAAGTGTGGTGGCGGCGGAGCACGTCGGCCTGGGAGGAGCGCATGTCACGCCACGTTGTTGGGTGCGCCATGCGCTTCCTTGGCTTTTTTAACTTTACAGACGGCACTCGCTGGGGGCACGCGCCGTTTGAATTAAGCGCCGCGGCAGCGCGTGTGCACTCACGGTGCCGCTGTAATGCTTCAATTCACGCGCTGCACAATCCGAATCACCGGCGTGCGCGGGCAATTTACAGCAGACAAAGTCGGCTGCCCAACTGCCGGCAGCTCGCCGCCATGGTGCGTTGCTGCGGCGGTGCTCACGAGCGCGACAGCGCGTCGTTTGCCGCCGATATGTGCCCATCGCCACCAGGGCACCCCTCCATGCTGCCGCATGCACGTATCTCTGACCATGATTGCAGCCATGGTATTCAATCCTCGCCCCTTCCGTCGAACTACATTTTCGATTGTTGCTTTAATACCATAACTGATCCCCATATCCCATGCCGTCGCTCTGCGCGGGAGGTACGAGCACCCATGCGCATCTCACATCCCCACACCACTTCGCTCCATCATTTCCGAGCCCAGAACACGAAGACCTCGCGCCACATGTCATTGACCTCACAACACATATAGCAGAGGCCATTTCTGCATTTGCTTTCGTTTGAGCAATATTTACACCGCTCTTCATTTTTCGACAAAAAGAGCTAAGAACGCCTTCATCCATTGCTTCCGTGCCACGTGAGCAGCTTGCTCACAGAATGCCCCATGCCACAAATCTGTTCAACAACACTTGCCACCTTGGTCACATCCCATTTCAACTCTCAATTCAATCGCAGTCGAAAGCTTTCCTCGAATCAGAGTTAGAAGTATTAGCTTCTCAACTTTTTCATTCACACCCGTATTCCTGCTTTTCCCTGCCCTGTTTTCAATCATCACTCTAATATTTGCAGTGAAAAACATGTTCCTTTATTCTATGAAAAGCTAAAAATAAATCAATGTCCACTATTTGCCTTCTTTCTCGGGCATTGCAATTCAAAACCAGTGTTTTGTCCACACTGACATGAAAACCTCCGAACCGGTGCAATTTCATGATGCTGCTTATGTCTTTGCCCAGTTTCAGATTCTATCCCATCTTCTTCGCCTTACTGGAACAAAGTCTCTTTCCGCAGGACCATAATTGAAGCTGTGAACAACTAAAACATCATGGGGATGAAACCCGATAACAGAAGCGTCTCATTTGCAGGACAGAGTTTTGATTGATAAATCATACGCACTTCCATTTTGGTCGAACACTTTTACCATATCTGCCCTTTTCCATTGGTAATGTCTGTCGGTCTTCCCATTTTGATATATAGCTCTAACTTCTTTTTTGTCTTCGAAGAAAAAAATTAATGAGACGATACAGCAGCAACCATATCAAAGTACAATTCTCCATTAGTTTTGTGAACACATGTCTGCTGACTCCTCCTTTTCTGAGGATGGGTTTTTTGTTTCGAATCTATGTAAACCAAAAATTTCAAAATCCAAGCTGCTGGTTACTTCCACTTGGAACAGAGTAAAGTATCACCAAACGAAAAATGTTTGTCTGTCTATTTTAGTCAACTCGGTAAACATACTAAGGTTGAATGCGACACGATTAGTAAAACTTGCGCGCGTTGCGCAATCCTGAGACTGCAGACGTCAGTTTAGGTTTCCTGTGATAAAACATTGTAGATGATTTGACGAAGCCATATTGGTATGTCTGTACAGCACAAAGGTGCGCTTTGTACTAAAAGAGTTTTGCTGTTTGTGTTTGGTACGATGAAAACATCAAAAACTTTAATGTTTTCCTAATTCTAATGTCAGTGGTTGACATCATGACACCAATTCATTGGACAAGTACAGTGCCGGACTCATTTCTTGAGCCGACAAGATCTTAAGAGTATCCCGCGTGAGGGCACAATTTGGATCACTTTAGAACTTATTATCAACGTAAAACCTTCTGATATACACCGAACCCTTCGAAACTCTTCAAGCGTTTACGGCAAGGCAATTTAATGAGCCTCTACATGTAAACATATAAAAGGGTGTTCGTGTAGTGCCGAAGAGATTTACAGAAAATTGTGACTCATATCGTACAATAGAGTAGGCCATCCATCGTCAACATTATATGGTCGTCAGTGGGAATTTTTGCCATGCATAAAAAAACCTTTGAAAGAGTGTACAAGGTTGCCAAATCCGTTTGACGCTTATCTCATAACGTGAAATTGAGTTTGGAGAGACTATGAGAATGCTTTGAATAATAAGCTACAAATACTAAATCACAAAGACCACTAATAGCGTCGCTTGGACCGCGGACCTCTTTAAAGGTCAAAACAATCGACAAATCAGTTCATTTTGGCTATTTTGATTGGATTCTTTCGCCTATTGCAGTCTGTATAAGTTATGCAACGTGCTTTGATCTAAATTTCTGTTAGGTACGCAAGGTGAGAAGCCGAAACGTAAAATATCCAGATGGTTTAACACAAATTTGCCTTTACATCCTGTGTAGTTAACTACAAAACTTCAGAAAACAGGCTTTCTTTCGTGACAAACGAGCTTTTGTTCATAAAACACCGACTCAAAGGCATGTATTAAAGGTTGACAACCTTCAAAAACATTGATTAGTAAATCAAAAACCGGGCGAGTAAACAAGAATAATAATAATTGATACTTAAAAGAATTCAAAAATCCATAAAACTCAAAGCTTTATCACCAAAACAGTCTTTCGTAATACTAATCTATAAAAAATCCATAATAACTAATATTCATAATTAGAATGACAATAATCCACCATGAAAATATTAAGCATTATAGGTTAACAAGACAAACAGAAAAACAAGTGATCAAAAAGTATTATCAAAGAAAGGGCTTATTTACTTCTATCTTATACTTTTATGCGGTGAAACATAGGTTAAGCTCATAAAGATTTTTAGCATGTCTCTCGGACTACAGTTTCTTATCTACTGTAAAACAAAACCTCCTCATGTTACGATGAGCAAATCTTGGTATATCTATAAGACAAATTAGCTCAACAAATATTATTAAAGTATACTCTGAACTATTTTGAAAGGTACCTGATTTAAATTTCCAAATAACAGTTTCGATATTGCTTTTTCTGAGGCACGTTACTCTTTTCTTTCTTAATAAATGATGTGTTTTCGGTATATTTAAATCAAAAATATATAACCACTGAAACATTGAAATGGTTTTCTAGTATAAAAGATATTCTAAAGTTAAAAGTTGCTTTTCTTCGTGAAGTAAAGATCAGAAACCAGATAGAGTTTGGGTTTATCAAATTTTAAGTATTATAAATTTATGAACAGACCTCTGTTTTAAGAACAATGTTTTTAATGTCTTCTTTTTATAAAACTCTAATGATGAGTTACGATCATCGCAGGGGAATTATATCTACACGGCTGTCATTCTATTAAAAAGCTTTTATTACGAAAACTTGCGAGAAAACGTTTCTGTTCGTAGCAATCGAGACTCCTCCAGAGGTTTTTATTTTAGTAGATCTTGCATAGAAATATCTTTTCAAGAAAGCTATACTATTAAGAATTAAACAGATTCCCCCAGCATTAATAAAAATTTGCGATTTATTTAAAACATTCAGTTTATTCATTTGTTAAAAAAAAAGTAACACATTTTTCTCCAAGCAAAATGTCTCATCAATATATATATATATATATATATATATAACAAGTTTTTGGAATTCATGAATTAGTACATATTATAGGTACATAAAAATATCGTGAGCCCAAAGCCAGTCCTGCATACCATGTGTTGTCGAAATACTGCAAAAATTTTGAATTTCTACACGAATTTAAGAGGGCCACAAATTTTACAATTTAGAGATGCTCGAATAAACCGGTCGCTTTGTGTGGCACAATATAATTGGGGTAAGAAAAGTGTTGATTTAAATTGGTTAGACGTAGAAAAAGCGGTGGTAGCCCACAATCGAATCTAAAGTTCTCCATAAGAGTCCGGGGTCAGTCGCTTCCAAAGAAACTCCGTGCAGACCACTGCACTTCAAAAAAAAATTTCAAAGCAAAATCAACTCTATCTTTTTATATATCTCCATTGGCTGGCTTGGCCTACCGCCCCTCTATCTTACTGTTGTCTCTCCGTTTGGATTGGCGTTTCCGTTTAGGATTTCAAACCGTTGCCGTTGCCGTTGCCGTTGCCGTTCAGCCGCCCTTAGAGTCGGTATTGTCGTTGAAGTCTGACGTCTGGTCCTTCTGAGGCTCTGGTTGTAGAAGGCTGTGTATTACGTCTGGTCCTTTAGGGTCCTTTAGGGGCTTCTCCGATAAAACCGTAGCTCTACGTAGTCTGAGATATAAAGTTTTCCTGCATTGCAGTCCCTCGCGTAGAGTTCCTTCGCACCTGTGGTTTCTAGCAGCTTTTCGTGATGCAGCATGAGCGTCTCTAGACCTATATCCGTTAGGCAGTCGTTCAAGAGAAAGTGATGTCCTTCACGATCTTTTCCGGTAGTGTGTGTGAGTACTGACTACAAGTGGTCTCTCGTAAACTGCGGGCGTCTGCGATTTCTC
The DNA here is from genome assembly GCA_019155205.2 of Gracilaria vermiculophylla. Taxonomy (NCBI): domain Eukaryota; phylum Rhodophyta; class Florideophyceae; order Gracilariales; family Gracilariaceae; genus Gracilaria; species Gracilaria vermiculophylla. The sequence continues at coordinate 43,351 of JAHNZQ020003148.1, forward strand.
CGAGCGAGCTATCGACCGTACGAGAGCCCGAGTCAGTGTCCAACCGGAGCGTACCTGTTGACGAAGTAAACTCGGAGCCGTTCTTCACTGTTGACACGCTAACCAAGCCACGATCGCCCCTTGTCTTCCGCTTAGCAACTCAGCGTGAGAAGCGACGCAAACGCTCATATACTCGAAGAGTTATCCAAAAGCACTGCCGCCTTTGTGACATCCACGTCCAGGGCCAGCGCCAGCTCGAGATTAACTTCGGGGGTCGCAAACATCGTCGTGCGGCGCGCCGCCCTAGATATCAAAAGTCATAAATCTGGAGACCTGTGTGCTATCTGAAATTCCAAGAAGCCCAGGATCTACAGTTGCAAAAGAAAAGTCGACGTCATCGAGCAGTCTTATAAAGGAAAGCTGAACCTCTAAGTCAAAGTGTTCCTGAACTCATGCATGTGTGTTCATCAGGTTGCACACTATCAGTACAAAATATGCATTTATATCTTGGTTTTGTCGTTTGTCAAGTATACCATCGATTAGTTTCAACTCTTCTTTCCCGCTTCCATTTTACTTTCTGGCTCAGACGCCTTTTTTGTTGCATTGGTTCTCTGACTTTTGGGTGGTAACATTTCCTCATTGGGCTGGTATTCTACAAGTGCAAAGCTGGGTTTTTTACAGAAAGCTATAAGCTCTGACATTCTTCCAGAATGGTGTTTACATGTAGAGTAGATATTTTTTTTCTTTTCACTCATGCAGTGATTTACCTTATCCGCTTACAAAACGATTCATACGTCATGTACTTGTTACTTTGTTGATCCACACCAGTGTAGCTCGGATTCCCTGAGCGCCTGAGCTTGCCTACCTACAGTGCGTTTCAAAAACACATTACCCCTCAAAAGTGGGCCAAAACTGTACTGTAGGCTAGATTTTGCACATAGTCTAAGTAGAATTGCTCAATAAAATATGTACACCGTCTTCTTTATAGTAAAAACGGCTCGAGATCCGCCACTTTCCAAGGAAAAACAGCTTCAAATCGATACGTTAAACGGCGAGAAACAGTCTACCAGTGCTATCGCTAGAAACGTGAAGCGTTCTAGGGTCACAATTGCTACTTTTCTCAACAATCCGACTCTTTATGGACTTAAATGATCTCCGGGACGCCCTGAGAAGCTCAGCCCAACAGGTAAACAGGAATTAAAAGAAATTTGTGCAAAGTAAAAGCAACGTGCAAAAAAAATGGAATAAATCTCAATCTCAACGTTTCTAAATCAACTATATATGGCGGCAGATGGACAGCACAAATTTATTTAAATATAAAAAAATGAAAAACAATTTCTTTCTCCAAGACCACCACAAGCAAAAGAGAGTTGACCGGTGTGCTGGAAATGCCTAGTGGAAAAAGAAGGTAAATGCTATTTTTACTGAGGAACAAAAAGTTCAATTTGGACCGACCAGATTGCTACAAATTTTATTGGCACGATCTTTCGAATGAACGTCATGAGTTTCATACCAGGCATTTTGTTGGAGACTCTGTAATGGTCTTGGCAGGCATTTCAAAAATATGTCTCACGGAAATTTCATTTATTGAAGCAAACATGAATATGTAAAAATATCAAGAAGTTCTATACAATAATTTGCAACCATTTGGGTTTTGCTTCCATGAAGAAATTTTCATTTTTCAACAGGATAATGCGCCTATACACACTGTTGGAACTATCTATAACAGTTTCAAATGTGAAGAAGTACATCAATTCGAATCTGAAACGTTGCACTAGCGTTATACAGCAAAACGAATGCAAAATAATCTATTGAACGTCGCGTAGGAAAGAATTTTTATTGATGATAATATGTTTTTGAAACGGTTTTTTGACTTTACTTTTTTCTACAGTGTACATTTGGTAGTTTCTTTTAGATTTCACAGCATATTGTATGTTTTTGAAACAGTGTGTATACCACAGTAAAAATATTGATTCTCTATGACTCAAGATGTGAGCAATGGTATAAAAATTTTACTTGTGTGAGAAACATAATGTGATTTGAGCTACACGTTATATTTGAAGAAACGGCTTTGACTATTGTATATATGGAGCGTTGAAAAAAGTATTATAGTAATTTTGGTGAGCATTTAAACACTTTCGCCAGGTACCAATGCTTTTGATTAAAACCCTCCCAGAATTAAATTTATTGTTCTAGGATTGAGGCCTTCATGCAGGTCTGGTTTTTCGAATAGTTTTATATATACGAAACACAAGCACTATAAACCGAGAACTATTCTACTGGCTCTCGAAGAATCTGCAGTGCATTGCAAATCATAAAGATTATGTTTTAACTTAATTCTTTATTGTCTATAGAAATATATAAATAAGCCGCAAACGAAAATGATGAAAACCTCTTCTTGATGTTTTCGCGATCTTGCATGTAACAATTCGGATTCATAATTGATTTTAGTAGAGTCTGAGTTGTCTTTTGTTTTTGATTTGGTTTGTAAAATATGAAACACTATTTTTTGAACACTACAAAATTTTGGCAAATTCATGAAATATGTTTTTAATCTTCTTGTGGTGGGACTCATTCACAAAGCAGAAATTTTACGCTTTTGACCGTCGAAGATATTTGACAACATTGAGAGGGATTTTGTCCCAGTTTGATCGTTGTTTTTCGCTTTTCTTCGAATCTTAGCTCAACGTTTCGTTAATGTTGATTAATTGGAAGGCTTTCCAGCATGCATTGATTTAGAGTTTCGCAAAAGATGAGCATCAATTCTATATCTTTCAGAGGGTTACATCAGTCGTGCGCTCAGAATACCCAAAATTTTGATGGTATTCAACCTAGTTATGGTTAAGCATATCACGGCCGCCAACCCATTCGATAAGTTCTCTAAGGGGCAGAGTTAGGGAGCTCTTTTGGAGCTCAATCTAGAAATAGTATGCAATTCGCACCCTTATTTTACTGGCTCAGCAATGTAATTGCTGGTGGTATAGGATGTCCAGAGGAAAGACGGTGGCCGAGTGAAAACGTCGCCTGCGTTCCCCAATTGGTTCTGTATTAAGATAAATGACTAAATAGCGCGCACGATGACTGTATGCATCTCCCTGAAATGAATGTAGCCAGAAAAAAATTAGGTCTGCTGTCTAGTGCGTCCTGGACCCGCGACGTCATATGAGGTCGGATTGTTTTAGTTTCAGGTTATACCAAAACATGTCAAAGTTTTGCAATTTCTTTTCAATATGATATCTTTATCGTTTCTTCTTGACCAGCAGAGCCGAAGCAAATTTTCAACACACAACCAAAATTTGTAGCTGTTCATTCAGTCACGATTGTCAACAACATCCGTAAATTGGTGCAATACAGGCAGACCTTGTTTGTGAACAGATAAGTTATATGCGCTGTACTCTTTTGTGACACAGAGCGAAGAATTCAAAATTTGAAATATTAAGAGATCTTTGCATATCTTGATTAGCTCCGTAGGCCATTTTGCAAGTTAAAAATTCGAAATTTAAAGGCCTACGAATAAGATCTTGATATGTTTTTTAAGTGTGTGTGATGGTGCGCTGACCTTATATGAGATCAATTTGACCTCATAGGAGCTCAGCGCACAGGTCCGATAGACATTAGAGAGAAGTGGAGAACACGCAAGTTTGTGACAATGATGCGGAGCTTAGGCGTTCTCTTAGACCATTTACGCGGCTACAATGTTTATCTTGAAGGCTCTCCACACGACTGTTACTGTAGCATACATATATTTCTAAATAACTACGCTCATTCCCAATAATACGTATTTTTAGCATCTGTAGACTCTCGATGCCTATAGCACTCGTCCAGATTGATGTCACCCTCATTAGGTGCTCCATTAATAATACTGTATTTTTGGCTATTGAAACCGCCACATACAAAACGAAGAGCCAATATTTTGGTATTTCACATGCAACTGAAACTTGTGGCCGACTTGAATTTGAATATTTTCTCCACAAACAGTTTTTCGTCAAACGTTTATACTAATTCATTTCTTTGTAGGAGTTCCAGAAGCTTTTGAAACGCAATCAACTCCTAGATAATCAAAAGATATGATATGCAGCGTTTATCTATACGAGTACTTCAATCTTTGGCGTATACAAAACGTTTTAGAGCAAAAGGATGCTTTGCAGGTTTTTTTGGGTACAATCCGTTCTATTGAGAACCAATGTCAGTAACACAAGTGCCTCAGAAACTATAGAACAAGTAGCATACTTCTGGGCTCTCCAAAATATATTAGAAGTATATCTCTTGAGTGTTTAGGCGTACATCACAACAAAGACATTCCGGAAGCCCTTGACATTTCTTGCAGAAAATATTATTTTTTAGGCTGTGAGTATGACAAAAAAAACACAGTAGCGAACTTAGATAGTCTAAAAATATGTTTTAACAGCATTAATAAGCTCATCAGTTTCATCTACCGTATAAAAAATACAACTTGGATTAGAGTAAAAAAAATTTTTTTTGTGGGGCAAAGAAGGCGTAATAGTGAGAATTGGGCCGTCATTAATATTCAGGTCTTTTGTAGTACAGTGGCTCCTACGAAATTAGGGTGGTTTGGCCTTAAGGTATAATATTTTTTAGGAGGGCTAGTATTTTATTGGCTGGGCGACGTGGTGCATAATCCCGCCAGCGTGCGCTACAGTACCCTTGAGGCACGGTAGAAGTATTATTTATTTTAGATACTTTATGCAGGTAATTAGTACAGTAGCGAGACCTGCCGAGGCGGGCTCCCGGCTTGATACTTAATCTGTCGGTTGAGCTCCATTTCTGGGGAAGTAAAGACAAGCACCCTTGAGTCTTCATCTTCTTTTCCGGTTGGAGTCTCTCGTCGATCAACTCAGGTTTCTAAGCCGCCGACCCCCAGGTCGCATCATAGCAGCGCTTGTAGGGGCATTGTCCGCCCAATGAACCTCTTCCTCCGCTTGGTGTTTGCGGATCCCCTTTCAGAATTCCCCGGCTCGCGACAGCGGATACCGGAGACCACCTTTAGGAACACGCGCCTTTGGAGTCAACAAAAACTCCTAACGGAAGTTGTGCTTTACTACCTCGAGAGGAGGGCTGACAGTACCACATCTTTGTTGTGTAAAGCAGACTTCTGCTTCTTTCCAAAATTCAAAAGGCCAGTTCTACGTAACGGTATCAAAAAAATGAGAAAATGTAAACTAGGAAGAAAGACAAAAAGATGTTGTTTGTTTTGATGGATTAGTGGGCGCCTCCGAAAAACACAAAACCTGATTTTGTGTAGACACAATCCATTGTACATTTCGTCAAAATATAGGATTTGTGCCTACACAAACGGGTCTTTTGCTCGACTATCAGACACATGAGGAGTTGTTTGTGTATTGGACACAAAGACACAATTGACGATCATCACCACACTCCCGGAAAGACATCAAATCGTGCCGTTCCTTTCTGTCGTGTTTCTGTTTGGCATCCCTACTTCAACATGACCACATTCTCGCCTTCTGATACGGAGCAGCCCTATCACGACAACACCGCAATCCTGCCTGTGCCCTTCCAGCAAACCCAATAGCCTGTGGATGCCTCACCAGGTCCGAAATCAACAGCACCACGGCTACGGCTATGCTATCCCCAATGGCAATCCTACCCACACCGATCCCTCAAATCAAACTGTGGGTGTCAATACCCACAACCGCCAAAGAAACGGAAATCCTTCATCCATAGTTCCACGCACAGGAGCGACTCATCCTACGCCAAGAAAGAACAATACGAAGAAAAAGAAGGGCTATAAGCGTAAGCAGCAATCGGGGGGAGGGAGAGGGTCTTCGTTTGCTGAGCAGGAGCTCCAAAGATTTTTTGAGGTGTTGCAATAACACCTTCCCGTGGGCGGTGACGAATGGGACGCTGTTACGAGTATCCACAGGTCCCGGTATCCTGGGGAAAACCGTAGTACAGATTCATTGCGGCGCAATTTTGCGCTTCTTTACAGGAAAAAGATTCCAACAGGAGACCCTGGGATACCTCCTACTGTTCTATTAGCTAAGAACATTAGATCGGACATGACGGCTAGGGTAGACGTAGGCGATGGGCGCGAAAGCGAAGCAGATCTAGTTTTGTCTGGAGACGAAGGGGTTGGTGACCGTGATCAGGAAGATGCAAATGAAAGTGGAGGTGAGGTAGCAGCCACGGCCGAAAGACGATCAACTACGCCGAGTTCAACTGTAACAGCTTTTCCTATCGTGCACAAAAGGCAACGCAGAAGTAATAACGATGAAGGTTGTGGTACTGTGAGCCCTCCTGTCGAGGTAGTAGAGCGCAACCTCCGTTAGGAGTTTTCGTTGACTTCAAAGGTGCGTGTTCCTAAAGCTGGCCTCTGGTATCCTCTGTCGCGAGCCGGGGGAATTCTTAAAGGGGATCCACAAACACCAAGCGAAGGGGGAGGTCCACTAGGCGGACAATGCTCCTACAACCGCTGCTATGATGCAACCTGGGGATCGGTGGCTTAGAAACCTGCGTAGATCGACAAGAGACTCCAACCGGAAAAGTAGATGAAGACTCAAGGGTGCTTGTCTTTACTTCCCTAGAGGTGGAGCTCAACCGACAGATTAAGTATCAAGCCGGGAGCCCGCCTCGGCAGGTCTCACTAATGTACTAATTACCTGCATTAATTAAGTAAAATAAATAATAATTCTACCGTCCCTTAAGGATACCGCAGCGCATGCGGGCGGAATTATGCACCACGTGACCCAGCTAATAAAGTACGAGCCCTCTCTAGGAACACTATACCAGAAGGCCACACCACCTGTTTTCCTTTAGGAGCCACTGTACTACAAACCCCCTTCCTGAATTGCACCACGTCCTCGAGGTTCATCTTCCTATTTCTTGATCCCCAGGGTGGCTCTAATTGGTGTTGAGGCCAGCGTGGCCTCAGGCGATTGGCACGTTCTCTCCTCCAGGCGTCCCTCCCTTTCTTCATACTCCTGCGCGCCATATTGCCGCGGGCTTGCGTTTCATCCCTTGCGGCGTTGGTGGGCACTGCTCCTTTTTACTTGGTTGCGTCTCCTCCTTCTTGGTGTCACCCGTTGGTGCTGCGGCGCCAGTCGGCGGCGCGAGAGTACGCGCCTTCTGGCGTGCCGTGCGCGGTGCAAGCGCGCAAAGTCCGTGGACGGAACGTTGGTCAGTGGCGAGGGGATACAGACCCCCTGGAGGCACTCGCCACTCCGATTCCTTCGAGGTTTCTTCTTTTGGGACACACCCATTTTATCGCGTCCGCTCATTCAATCCCCGTGAAGGTTCAAGACTCATAGTTCTCTCGTTCGCATCTCCGTCGTTCTCCATTGGATATGAACGCGCGCCTCGCTATGGTGCTCCATACTACGCCTGATTCCGGCCGCCCGGCTTCTCCTCGATTTACACGATGGCGGCTGGACGCGGCTCCCTCCTGCGTGGCGACACCCACGACCTTCGCGTATCACACCTCCGAGGTTTTGGTTCCCCATGACTCCCTAAGGCGGTTTTTCATGTTGATCTCCTCGACGGAGTTCGCAGTCGGCACCTTGATGGCGTATCTACAAGCAGCGGACGAAGGCGTAACCTCCTATAATCGATGCCGCGACGGCCGCCTCCACTGGCACTCGACCTATCAGCCGACAGCCGGGCGTTTGCTCCCCTTCTCGGCGTCCCTCATACGGGTCCTGCACTTTTTTGGCATCCAAAACCTGGTCAAGGGCACCGTATGGAGTGAGTCCGAGGCGGAGACGCTGTTGGATTACAACCTCCAGGTGGCGTGGAATGACACGCCGGGTTTCCTCTGGTGTACCTACGGCGAGGACAGGTTTCACCCCATTGTGCGTAGTCCTAATGGAGACGATGACGGGCGAGCATACCCTGCCTTTCCCCGTCTGGCGCCTTCTCGGGTTCCCCAGTTGCCACGGCTCCGAGTACCCGAATACGACCCCTTGATGGAGAGTCTGGCGTTTGATGGGCGCCGTCGGTTGCCGGCTCCGTACCAGGATATGAGCGAACCTCCGGAGGTGTTAAATCCGCGGCCCGCCGCAATGCCGAGTGCTCCCACAGTGGTAGCTGCCGTGTTTTCTATGGAAGAGGACGAGATTGCTCCCGTCCCGGTATCTTCGGCCCCAGTGGTACAACACCGGCTGCGGAGAGTCCCTGCGCCTGTGCTTCAGCCTCGCCGGAGGAACGTTCCAGTTCCCGCACCGCCGTCACCTCTGGTGTCACCGACTCCGTCCTTGGCATTGCCGGCCTCCACTGCGGAGCCTGTGGAGTCCCGTCAGGGAGCCCCTGTCACAGCTGCTCCGCCGTCTGCGGCTCCTTCCGTGGTGGGTGTTGCGCGGTCCACGAAGGTGTCCGCATCGGGTGCACTGTCGGGAGGAGTCTCCTCTCGGGCTCTGGGGGCTGCCTTCCAGGAGTTGGTGCAGGCGTGCCTTGTGACGGGCCGTCTTGCTCCGGGTTCTCCTGTAGAGGCTCTGTGAGAGGCGCGTGCTTGGGTTTTCGAACTCCACAAGGCCCGGACAGACCGAGCCTCGATGGCGACCATTAAGGAAAGCCAGTCGGAGTTCTTCGATAGCCGAGCGCTCACGGCAAAACTGCGCCTTGAAGCGGAGTCTCCCACGCGATTCGGTGATAGAGCCCTGGCAAATAAAAGATCCTTCGGAGGATGCAAAAGCTCCATGAACGGGAGTTCCAATATGAATAGGCCATGCCCGCGTGCTCAACGACACGAAATGACGTCGTGGGGGCATGCAAAAAGCGAGCAACAGCATCCTGCAGGAGAAAAAGATAACTCCAGGTAGGGGATAGACGGCGGAGATGAAAAACAATTCCGCTTGGGGGCCCCCTCCCTCTTTCCTAAACGGAAGGGCCTATGTGAAAAGGCGTTTCCGCTCCAAATCGGCGTTGTATCGCCTGAAGAAGTTATCCGCGATATGCTCCGGAGGTTCTTCCGTGTCGTCCTTCGAGGTGTACCCATACCAGCGGACGCGGTTCACTATTCCTGCAGGGATTTGTCGATGGGAGACGATATGGTCCACCACGTAGAGGATGTCACCTTCAGGGGTCAGGATGGCATCGGGAGCCTCCAATAATGGTTCACCGAGAGCGGTGATGCGGTTCCCAGTATCCCGTGGTGTCGTCGCGCCTGAGGTGGTCGGATGAAGAATATCCACGCGGTGTCCCTGAGGTGGGGTGGCGGGCATTCTTGAGAGGCTGGGCGTCGGGACTTTCGTCACCCTATCTCGGGAGACGACGTCTTTGAGCCCGTTCACCTCAATGGCGACAGTATCCCTATTGGTGGCCAGGACTTTGTAAGGCCCTGAGGTGGTCGGCGCTAACTTGCGCGTGACGTTCGGCGGTTCGTCGGATGTTTCCCCAGGTTTATCGAGGAAAACCACGTCGCCTTCCTTCAGGTGACGGCCTTCCATCACCTTCCGGTCGAAGTCCTGCTTTTATCTCCTCTGAGAGGCGTTGAGTCTCTCCTTTGCGAGGGAGAGTGCGTTCTCATACCCCCTTAGGATGGAGCGTTTGGCTTGCGCAGCTGTTGGTGCCTGTGGCCCATCCGCCGGGTGCGCCGCGGCGCGTGCCGCAATGGTGGCACTGGGCGGGATGCGCGATAGCACCAGATTGAAAGGAGCGGTCCCCGTGGAGCGGTGCACCTGCAGGTTGTATGCGTAGGTGAGGGGGCCCACATATGCGTCCCAATCCTTCTGGTGGTCCGCAATGTAGTGCTTTAGCCTCAAGGCGATGGTCTTGTTGAAACTCTCCGCCTATCCGTTTTTATGGGGGTGATAGGCAGTTGTAAACAACTGTTTCATCCCCAGCATTCGGGAAACGGAGCTGAAGAGTTTCGCCGCGAACTGGGGTCCATTTTCTGTAAGGAGGTACAACGGTATCCCGTAGGGATAAACCCATTGCTCCAGAAAGGCGTCGGCAATCACTGCTGCAGTAGTGCTCCGAAGGGGTATGGCACGCGTGATCTAGGAAAAACGATCCGTGATCACGAAAATAAATCGGTGCCCTCGCTCCGTCTTGGGGAGAGGACCCAAGATGTCCATGGCCACAAACTCCAATGGTCCTGAAGGTGGGAACAGCGTGAGCGGCGTCCGGTGTCTCCGAATACTTTCCCTAGCGGCGGCACAGGAATTAGCAATCCGCCACCGTTTGGAAGGCGTCGTTAGCCATTTTCGGCCAATAGAACTCCTTCCGCATGGTTACATACATTCGAGATCCACCGGAGTGCACGGCGAGGCGAGGATAGTGCGAAGGATACAACACTCTCGCCCGTAACTTCGTCGGCACCACCTTTTGGAGAGCTCCATCCAGGGGGGCCCGGCGTACAAGTACGCCGTCTCGGTCGACGTCAAATGACGATGTCAAACTCCCCACAGTTACGAGGGACTCCTTGCAGTACACATCCGTACTCTGCTTCTTCAGGAATTCCGCTACGGTAATGGGGAGAACTTCTTTCTCCTCCTCAACAAGAGCCATCAACTCAGGGAGTCCACTGTACTTTCCTCCAGGTTCGCAGCATTCCAAACATTCTCTATCGGATCCATCTTTTCCATCGGCGTCATGGATGACCAGACACGGGATCATGTCCTCCAAAGGTGTTTTTATCTTCCCCGTCGGTGGAGATTCGTGAGAGCGCGTCCGCTGCCTGGTGTTTGATGCCAGGGCGGTGGACGATGTCAAACTCGAATTCCAGGAGGCGAAACCTCCACCTTTCCAGGCGACCGGAAGCATCCGTCAAGGACAGTATCCACTTCAGTGGTGCACGGTCTGTCCTCAAGGGGAAGCGCGCGCCTTCCAGGTATGGGCGTAAAAGCAAAACCGCCCACACGATGGCGAGAAACTCGCGCTCCGAGGTTGAATAATTCCGTTCCGTAGGGGTGAGGCTGCGACTTCAATACCCGATGGGTTGAAGTCCACCTTCAGGTTGTTCCTGTAGGAGGGCACATCCAACCTGGTACTTACAGGCGTCAGTGTCCAGCACCATTCGGCCGTGCCGCTTCGGCAATACCAAGATTGGTGGTTCTGTCAGTCCCCTCTTCAGGGTGTCGAAGGCTTCAAACTCCTCGTCCGTCAGGAGAGCCAATTGCGCCAGTTTGTCCTTCTCCAGGAGGCGATTTAACGGCGCCGCTATACGGGAGAAATTAGGGGCTAACCTCCGGAAGACGTTACACAACCCGAGGAAGGAGCGGAGCTCCGTATGGTTGGTGGGAGGGCGAGCTTCCTTAATGGCGTCCTGAGTTTTCCTTGAAACCTGTAGGCGGCCCAGGAGCACAACGTGCCCCAGGTAGTCCACCGACTACTTGAAAAAGAAACATTTCTCCAGCTCCAAGGTGAGGCCAGCATCCTTTAGGAGTTGGAGCACGTGCTTCACATGAATGAAGTGCGCCTCCACGCTGCAGGAGTATATGATGACGTCATCGATATACACCAAGGCGTACTGCCACTTCACGTTTGACAGGATTATGTCCATCGCTCGTTGGAACGTAGCGGGTGCATTCTTCATTCCCAATGGCATCCTTAGGAATCTAAAGATCCCACAGTGTGAGGTGAACGTTGTCTTATCCTTATCGGAGTCGTCCATCTCAATCTGCCAGAAGCCGCTGTTGGCATCCAGCGTGGAGAAAACGGACGCATCACCTAATGAGTCGATACATTCATCCATCCGGGGTATCGGGTACGACTCGCGTACCGTCACCTCGTTATGGCGCCTGTAGTTAATACAGAACAGTAGGGAGCCATCCTTCTTTTTGAAAAACACCACCGAGGAGGCCCATTCGGAATTGGAAGGCTCTATAACGCCCTTCTCCAGCATCCGGTGGACCTCATCGCGTTCGAAATCACGCGCGTGTGGTCCGGCCCTCCTTGGGAGTTGATGTACCGGTTCCGCAATAGGTCTGAGCTGGATTCTGTGTTTGGCCAGGCTGACCTGGCCCAGGCAGCCGGTCCACATATCCTCAACGGCGGATAACATCTCCACTACCCTATGGCGATACCCTTCGAAATCCTCGCCAGTTTGGAGCTTCTCCTACCACAGAGCAGGATTCTCTGCCTCTGGAGCCGTGAAAGTCGCTTCCGCCTCCGTGGTGACGATTGCATTGCGGTCCACGAGGTCATTTAAACGAGGAAAGTGAGCCAGTTCGGTAGGGGCGGGTAGTGCCAATCGGACGACAGTTCCTTTCTGGAGCCGTAACGGCGACTCCGTCAGGTTTCCGAGCACAACCCTGAAGGGATTGTTTGGTATTATTTCCATAACACCGTTCGAAATCATGGAGTGCTGCTTCATCGTCAGCTGTGGACCCCCGGTAGGAAAGAAAAGCCGGATGCAGAGGTCTGCACCCAAACTTCGGCCTGACTCCTCGCGGGTATTTTGATGCTCTTCATCACTCGGAGCGTATTCGACTGCATCTTCATTGGAATATTACCCACGTGACGCGGGTTGGCGTACGGTCCTGGAGATGCGGACACGATACCAAAAGGGGCGGCGTCGTGAAACGTCACCATCCGCAGGCGTGGGTAGATTGCAAATACATACCGGTGGACATAGAAAGTGCCTAATATGCATTGTGCGGTCAAGTTGGTCGTCACAAGGAACCACACCTTCACCTGTAAAAAGCCCAACCGGAGGTACAAGGGGATTGCGCCGAGGATGGTCAATGCTCGACGCGACGCATCGCGCACCGTAGGGAGCTTTTCAGTCCTCAAGGAGCCGAGGGCAGACCGCGGGAGCACGTCGGCGTGCACCAGATCGGGGCCAGCTCTGGTATCGAGCATAGCGCGCACCGTGGTGGAGGCGATCGGGGAATATCCTATTGAGGCGAATGCCTTGTAATTCGCACAGCGGAGCGTGCAAACAGAATCCTCAAAGGTGACGAATGGGTCCAACGGGAGTGGGGGGCCCGCCGATTCTGCGTTAACGGAGCAGACGGCTTCTCCCCCTCTCCTAAAGGAGACCTCCGTGAAGCTGAGGCTCGACGTTAAAGAGCCACGCCGAGCCTCTACGCGTGGCTCTGAGGGGTTTCCTGGTTGGAGAGGGGCTGAGTTCCAGTCAAGAACGGCATCTGCGGTTGTGCATCGCGAGGCGACATGTTCTCTTGAGCTGCAACCGGCTTGGGCACCGGCACCTGCTGTGTGGGTGCAAGTGACAGTGGGACAGGCTGCACTCCAGGTGGAGCACGGTAACCCTAGTTTCCTTGAGCGGAGCGGATGTCACGATACGCAGTTCAATAACTTCCGCTCTCCGTTGGTGTGTCCTTCAGGTCCTGGAAGTTTTTCTCCCGTTCCTGCAGGATGGCGGCCCTCATTGCTGGGGTGAGAGTCGTACAGTGTACTGGCTCTCGTGACAAGCAAATCCTGCAAGGCGGTGGGTAGCCTCGAGGGTTCGCAAATCGAACGCTTCTGTAAGATCCTGCCAAGGCGTACGAAGTGGGAGACGAGGGTGTCCTCGTCCTAGACGGTGCTCCCTGAGAGGAGGCGTATGTGAGGGCAAGGGTCTCTTGATCTCCTACGAGTGTGAGCTCGTCGGACATCCTCCGAGGTGCTGGAGCCTTACGTCAGGGCGGATGCCCGACGGTTCCTTGACGTCGCCGGTTTGTCCAAAAGTGGAGCATAGCTGCGACGAGCGGCACGGTGGGTATCCCCATAGGATTCAGCGAGACGTGCTAGCTCCGTATAGGTGGTATTTGGGTGCGTTGTGAGGTGCCTACGCACCCTCGCGCGTATCTAAAGAAGGAGTCCTTCGACAAACAACGACTTCAACCGCCGTTTGGAGTACACGTTCCTACATCGTAGGGCCTTCGTCCACAGCTTCTGTGAGAACTCCGTCTCGGTCATTCCGGTGTTCTGCCTGTAGGAGGTGACTTCAGCATCAGCATCGGCTATCACCTCGTCAGTGGCGTACCTTTTCAGGAGGAAATTGACTACCTCCGGGTACGTCGTCAGGATCTCTGTTCCAGGATTATCTACAATGGTGCTCTCCCTCGTGAGGCGCGGCTGCACCAGCGAGTGCGCTTGCCCTGTGAGGTAGAACTGAAAGCACCAGACGGCGGCACCTTCATGGACATCATTGGTGTTACACGCCGAACGGAAACGCGTAAGAAAATTCAACACCGAGATGGGCTATTCGCCTGAGAAGGAGTGCTTCTTCATTTGAATATCCATACGGCGCTGCATCTCCGTGAGTCGTTTAGCGACCGACGCGTCGTAAAGTGTGGAGCGATAATTCAACCTGTAGGTGTCATAATCCACCACTTTGGCGAAGAGGTCTTTGAGTGGGACGACCTTCCTGACCCTTCTGCTCTTCTCCTTGGGAGGTATACTGTCCTCCGAGCTGGAGCTGTTCACGGATTCGGGGTCTGAGCTTCTCTCCGAATCGGTATCTCGCTTTTTTCTTTTCCCCCTCCGTTTCTTTTGGTGTCTTTTCTTGAGGTGGTCTGGGTTACTGGCGATACCCCCGGTATCGCGATCCACCTGAGAAATATCCTGTCCTTTTCTCCCTAGGTGAACTTCTTCGCGACCGGTATCCTGTCCTCCTCCACGGGGCGTCTGGTCCAGACGGTGCATAGCAAGATTCCTGAGGTGGTCCTATTTCCCTTCGGCAGTATCCTTTCCTCCCCTGGCGTAAGGGGTGGCAAGATCCCGTTCTTCTCTGTCCGTGGTCACCTTAGGTGTTGATAGAGGGAACCTCTCCTGTACGGAAGGATAACTTTGAAACGACGCTGCGGGGAGCAGCTGTGTGGTTGGAACGCGAATCTCCACACGGAGAACATCTAAGATCACCTCGAGGAAGCGATTGGAATCCAGCAAAGCATCCACAGCACGGTGAGCCCTCTCTATTGCAATTTCCTCCACAAGGAAATGGCGGCGCGCTCCGAAGTGGGCTTCAACACCTGCAGGTATTCTTTCGACCAGCTCTCGTGAGAGCCAATCCGTAAGGCGCGGGGCCAGGGACTCCAGGAGGGAGTTAGCCTCCGGGTGTTCCCGTCCCTGCAGCTCCTGAGGTGGCGGCTGCGATGCCGTGTGCGGTTCTTCAACCTCCACATCGGCGTTCTCCAGAGGTGTCGCTGGGGATTCCGCTTGCCTCCGATCATGCATACGCTTAAGGCGATTCCTGAGACGCTCCACAGAGGAGCCAGGATTCCGAAGCAGACTTTCAGGGTCCTCCAGTGGAATGGCCATCTCCTGGGGAGCGCTGCGCGTGCTGCGCCCACGGACGGAGCCGGTTGCTTGAGGATCTTGTAGGGAGGTTTCCATTGATGGTTCTGAGGGGTCCAAAGAGGAGTAGGTCGGGGGTGATTTTCTCCCACTTCTGAATCACCTTAAGGGAGAATTCCACTGTTGGGGGTTTGGAGGTTGCAAACTAGAAACACGGTTCTGCTACGACTTGTGCGAATCTTTTAGTAACTGTGACCTTCTAAGTCGGGAGACCAGTTGTGGTACTGTCAGCCCTCCTGTCGAGGTAGTAAAGCACAACGTCCGTTAGGAGTTTTTGATGACTCCAAAGACGCGTATTCCTAAAGGTGGTCTACGGTATCCGCTGTCGCGAGCCGGGGGAATTCTTAAAGGGGATCCGCAAACAACCAGCGGAGAGGAAGGTTCATTGGGCGGACAATGCTTCTGCAGGCGCTGCTATGATGCGACCTGGGGATCGGCGGCTTAGAAACCTGCGTTGATCGACAAGAGACTCCAACTGGAAAATGTAGAAGAAGACTCAAGGGTGCTTGTCTTTACTTCCCCAGAGGTGGAGCTCAACCGACAGATTAAGTATCAAGCCGGGAGCCCGCCTCGGCAGGTCTCGCTACTGTACTAATTACCTGCAAAAATTAACTAAAATAAATAATGAGTCTACCGTCTCTCAAGGATACCGTAGCGCACGCTGGCGGGACTATGCACCACGTGGCCCAGCTAATAAAATACGAGCCCTCCTTAGGAATATTTTACCATAAGGCGAAACCACCCCATTTCCTTAGGATCCACTGTACTACAAAACAAGCTACCAAACACAGGAAAAGTTTATTGCTCAAAGAGAAAAAGGGAGTTAGCCTAGATGATGAGATGAGGCATGTAGAAATTCAAAATCCGACTAACACCAACCATTCTAGACCTGAGGGTAAACAACGGAACAACTAAATGCAGAATTAGTTTTCTCTCACCTCGTTTTTCATACGTGAAGCGATCTTTCAGACGTGAAAGGAACCCTGAAAAACCCTCATACCCCACTCAGACGCTTGACGAGCTGATGTGGCTTCTCTGGTTTTAATTATATCATTATGGTTGTACGAGTTAGGTACATCTTCAGATGATTTGATTAAGAAAGGGTAATGACCGCAGCAAAAAGCAAAGTCAACTACGCAAGTCCCGCCATTTCGATCAAAGTTATCCTCTAGCTTTTTGTAGATAGAACCCCATTCAGCAATAGTTGAGTCGTGCATATAGCCCGGTGCATGAATTGCACAGGCTATAACTATGCCAGGCGGTGCAAAAACGAAAACATTGCTAACATAATGGTCATGGGTCCAGCCGTTGTGAAAAATACTTTGAATGAAATCATTACTGCTGTGTTGTAGGTAAAGCTTTAGCCCATCTGCCACCACATAGACATCAGCTAGCATAGAATGTTTTCTTGAAAAAGCTTGTTGAAATTGGGGATTCACTTCGTCAGAAGGCATGCGAATTGCTGCTTGAGGATCTCTTACCAAAACACAAAGAGGAAGGCGACGGCCGAACCTTAAAGACATAGAGCACACTGATTCAGTTATTCTAAAGATCATGCAGAGTGTAGTGCAACCGCCGCTTTTGTGGATTGCCGCCCCCGTGTCTCATAGGACTTGGGTAATTTTCCCGGCGGTGACACCTGTCGTATGAGCGACAGTGGCTCCCGGACCCATTGTTGGGATGTCCCTGTGAAGGGTAGTATTTGGGGCACACGTGTAGTGCATTTGGGCGGCGCCAGGATGCGCCGTTGCAAGCCGGTATTCACCACACACGTGGACGGGCACTCCCAGCACTTCTGGTCATGGCTAGATAATTTTATAATTTATTTAGTAATTTCTACGAACTGTTTAAGTACAGTAGCGACCGCTACCGTGCGGACAATAACCCTCCATCAAGGAGGATCTCGGCTCTGACCTCACCGCTTTGCGGACGGCTCCAGACCCTCACCGGGTGCTTCCGACGCAGACATGGACGGTCAACCAACCTCTTTTGTCGAGGACACTTCTACCGTGGTTACGGACTGTTTTTCTTTGTTTTTTGTTTTTTGTTTTCTGTTGCTTTTATACCGTTGTACGGTCTATATTTTTTGCCCTGTTTGGCAGGTTATTCTAACCGTTCGTGGGATATTATCTACTCGACTCTCGAGTCTGCGCCCTGTATCGCGGCTCGGGTCGTTGCCCAATTTTTGGTACTACCGTTTACAAGGACACTCCCGCTCGTGGACACGCAACTCACTCCGTCCGACGTCATCGGTCGACGGCCACACCCACCCTCGACTGCCAGTCAGGAAGGGGTCGTCCGGAGTTACGCCCGGTGCTTTTCGACCCTATCGAGGGAGCTCTACCACCTTCGCTACCCATTCCA
>JAHNZQ020003148.1:61009-100181 GCA_019155205.2 Gracilaria vermiculophylla
TTTTTCGGAGCGACCCATTGGGTCGCTCCGAAAAACACAAATTTGTACCAGCACTCAAATATCAAAATACGTATTGACAGATTTGATACGACTGAAATGGGCACGAAAAGTCCGTACCGATTCGGCAACTCTCGCACACAACTGTGTGCGAGAAGCGCGCTTTGTCCTATTGCGCGCTAAAATTTGATATTTGCTACATTTGAGGAATCTGTCTGACGAGTGAGTGGCATAACTACTTGGAGCGGTTTGCGCACACTCTTTTGGGGCAAATGCTATCAATTTGAGTACAGCATTTTGCGATTTGTGTTTTTAGGAGTGATCCAATTTGATGAAATACGTCTACACATTTTGCGTTTTTCGGAGGCGCCCAGTATGAAGAGCCTTCATAAGTGACGCACTTTTTGAAATGAGTGTCTGTGTCGGTATGGAATTTCTCTGTCTCATCGAGAATTTGTACATTGTGCTAAGTTGTCACATAAAGCGATATTGGATGAGTTTTCTGGAAGATTGCATCTTCTCTTGCGTTTAAGAACACCAAGTGTTCTGGGAGATAATCGTAGTAAAAAACCCAGCATGCCACTAAATCCCACAACCTGAGGTTTCAGGGCACCTATCTCATGACAATTTTGCGCACCCTAGCATAGGAGCGATTTCGATACTGGATTTATTTGAATCTTGGAGACTGTAAGGGAGAGTATAATCCGGTATAAGTAGCTCTTTTAGTTGTTCAACATGATGGGCATCTCTCAGGGAGAAGACAAGGGGGTTTATAAGAAAATGGGGATATTGACACTGCAGGGGGAGGAGGAGAAGGGCCACATCCAGCACAGTCATGGCCGTCTAATGCGTGCCGGAAAAGTGTTGGCAAAGACGAACCACCACATATCTACGGCTAGAAAGCCCTTGGTTGAAAACCACGCTCCGTGCATGGGACATGTCGGGTGCGGTGTGCCGCGGGTCCGAGCACGCGGAGGCTAAGGTTCGTGGAGGAGAGTGAATGTGGCGTATCTGCGATGCAGGATGCCCAGTGTGAGGGGGAGCGCAACGAGTGGCGGCGGCTAGGACAGCACGGGGTGCGAGCTGCGGGCGCGCACGTACAGCCACACAACGTGCGCGGTGGCCCGGGCGTGCGGACGCACGCGCCGTTTGGCGGCGCATCGGCGCGATATTTTGGATTTGCATGGAAAAGGCGGCGGCACGCGCGCTGTGTGGCGCTGCGCATCGCTTCCCCCGGCCGCTGCTCTGGCGCGCTGTATCTCACGCCGATCTGCAGACATGCGCCTGCAATCTGCTGCGGCGCTCAGCGCCTCTCGATTTGCGTGCTCAGCGCTCGTCACACTCCGCCAAATGCCTCCCCCCGTGCACGCAATTTCTTCGCTCTCACCCGCGGTGATAGGCCACCCCGAGAGCTTTAAGTCTCCCATCGCCATTCTCTCCGCTTTCCCACAGCTCTCCGTTTCCAATCTCCGCCCATCTCAATCCCCAAGCGTTTCCGTTGTCCACCATGACCACCACGCAGCTCAACACTCCACCGCCGCCCGCCCCCTCCGATGGCGGAAACAGTGCGAAGCCCAACAAACCACGCAAGAAATACGTCCTGACCAAACGCCGCCAATACTGGACCGACGAAGAACACGCGCGCTTCGTCGACGCCCTTTGCAAGCACGGTCGCGAATGGAAGGCAATTGAACGTCTCGTCGGCAACAAGACCGCCGTCCAGATTCGCTCCCACGCCCAAAAGTACTTCCTTCGTCTCCAACGCCAGGGACAGCGACCGCCGCCACCTCCGCCACGCAAGTCCGCCACTGTCGCCACTCAGCTCGCCGTACAGTCAATGATCGCGCCACACTTAGCGAATACCTGTGCATCAGTCACCTCCGCCCACACCATGTCGCCTCCGCTCCCTCACTATGCCCACGCACACCATCAATTTCACCCTGCAGCACACATGGCACCGTACCAATCCGTCCCTTACGGTGCATATCCATATGGCTGTTATGCATCACACCTTGGTGCCAACGCTGTCCCGTTACCTCCTTTATCTCCTCTATCGGCTCCTACAGCTATGCACTATTCGCCGCCGACTTCATGTGCATGTCCTCACTGTGTGCCACACGGTGCCATGTTTCGTTCCTGCTACGTCCCAGTACCGCATCCTGTTCGTCAGTCACACGAAGCACATCACAATACGCCGCCGCTTCCTCATCATGCAACATCGAGAGCTCCGATACCCATCGCGAGAGGCGTGACGCAACCCACTCCCGCTGGTATCCCACACACAGTTACTCCCATGCCGATTACCAGCGTCACTAACCCCGCGACTGCGCTTGACACGGGTTCGCCTGTTGCCGCCGAGACTGTCGCCCATCAGCCGTTACCTCCTGTCTCAGCTGTCGTGAAAGACTGTCTACCAGAACGCCAAGGTGATGTACAACCGCTCGCCACTCCGATCTATAATTCTACTGCTCGCGAAGCCACCGCTTCTAGGACGAGCGCCCATTCGAGCCGCGAGGCAGACAACACTGAAAACAGGTTGCATGCTGAGCGCACAGCTACAGAATGCAGGGGACAAACGAGTGATTGCGAGCCGCACAGCAGCGGAGGAACAGCCACTACGGTGACAACCTCTCAAAGCCCAGACTCCCGGGGTCAATCGCCCGTGAACGGCACAAATTACTCTTGGCGAGAGATGCAAAGCTCGCCATTGAGTCTGCTGGTCTCTGCCGGCGAGCATGTGGCCCAAACAGAAATCGATGAGAACGGGTGTAGAAACCGGTTGAAGCGAAGTGCGCATGGGAATTCGTACCCGGACCAAATGGTTCCAGAAAGGATGGTGAAGCGGCGGCGCGCAGCCAGTGGCAACGGAGCGTCGGGTGGAGGAAGAGACGCGGTGGGCAAGCGGAAAGCGTACCATGCCGGGTCTCTCGCTCACATTCTGGACGATGAGTGCGCTAATAGTCGCGTTCCGGTATTCCAGCGGTAGGCGTTGGGAAGCACACGGCTTTTGTCTGCCAACAGTTCTTCATTTGAGATATTTAACTTTCGTAAACTATTTGTTCTCGGGGGACGCCTCGTTCGCTGTGATGGGGAAAGTCTTAAGTGCTGCCGCGAAGGACTACGGAATTTGCATGTGATTTCTAAGATGAATAAAAATGTATATAAATAAAGTTTGTATGAACCACAAGTGTCACAGGTTAATACCTGCACCAGTGGTCTAGTGGTTAAGATCTCCGCCTCCCACGCGGAGGACCCGGATTCGAATTCCGGCTGGTGTACAGCGATATTTTGCACAACATCCCACGAAATCTTTGAATCAAAAAAATTTTGACATCAGAAGCAAGTCACCGTAATCCAGTGGCCTCTGTATGATCAATGCTTGACAGGACCGCGACAGAAGCACCTCCTGTTGTTGAAAAGCACCAGTGTAGCTTTGTACCTTACAAGGCTGACTGTCTGTGCATCAGGAACGGCTGAGCTTTACTTGTCTTTTACATGTTCCGTTTCGGAGATGGAGCTTATGTTGGGCATGATTTATGAATGGAAACCTCGATTTAAGCCAAAAGAGCAGCAAAGTTGTTCTGCAGAACGCTGTAATCAATGATTAACAAGTCATAGCGGTACCTGTTTTTCTATATTGATGTTGCAGGGACGAGACTTTTAAATGAAGATGAGATCTATTAACGAAGTTTGAACATTTTTTCACTTATTGGGTTGATAGTCCAATTTAAAATCAGGGAAATTCTTTGAGGAATAGGGAAAGTATGAACTACAGCAGGGTCTAAAATGACTGAAGCCCGAGTAGAAAACTGAGTATTGCTCAACGCTTCCATGGATTCTTCACTTGAATATGTTGTACACAACCGAAAGAACGACGACTATTATTTTTGTGGAGGTATCGAAGAACTCATTCTGGCGGAACGAGTAAGAGAAGAACTCCACGAACTACTCAATTTTTGGCAGCTGGGAGAAATGTGAAAAATGCACCAAGGAGGAGAAAGCCAACACTTTTCACGCTTGCCATACATGACATGGTGTGTTTCGCCATCCTCCACATTGAAATTTTCAACAATCCACCCTCCTAGAACTACGTTTGTCAACACCGCTACATCGCTGTACGGTCGTAACGCCAACAATCACAAAAGCAGAAGAAACAAAAACCAACAAGCGAAATCCACTAATCTTTCATTTGGGCAGCTCCTCACCTATCCGCAACAGATGTGATGCTTTCCGATTTCTTGCATACGATTCTTGCAAGACAATGTTTACACCTTTCCTCAGGAAGGGGTGCGAATGCATGTTTAGACCGCTTTGCGCATCCGCACTAGAATGTGCCACAGCACAAACACAACTGTGAGTGTTATGCTGAGTCCCAGAACCACACCCCACGCGTAGAAAATTTTTCTCTTTCGGATACATCCAAACCTTTCCTGTAAATGTAAGGCACAGAGAGCGAACGGACCCGTCACTGCCCCCAATAACACACCAAGAAGGAAGTATCCGAAGGGGAAATCAGCCTTCGGCGTCTGGTCGTCGATGTTGTGGAAGTTTGCGCTGTTGACAGCACTGTCGAATTTCTGTTCTGGTTGAGTCATTGGACTGTAGGAAGCAGGGGGATAAGTAGGCGAAGCAATGAAGGGTCGATTATTCGGCATCATTTTGGAGCTGTTGGTTAAGTTCGATAAATGATCAGTTTCTTGAACCGAAGGCAATTTCTGATCAGAAAATGGCATAGAAGGAGGAGTTGATGATGAACTGGGGGGCGATTGGCTCGCATATGGTACATTGACATTGCTTGGCGCATTTTGCTGATGTGAAGAGGTTTGCATGTACGCCGGCGGAGCTGAAGGATGAGTGTGTGATGCGACGGTTGATGATGAAGCCATATTTGGATATAATTCATACATATGAGACCCATAGGTATGTGCGGGATTTTGAGGCGGGTGAGCTGTGCCGTGATTGAACTGCCGTGCGTAGAGCTCATTGTTTCGCATTGAATGTGGTGAAGTATCAAAAGCCATTGGGCGGAAAGCTTGAGAACGTACTTTGGTATTGTGGGGCGGAATCGACGCTTGTGCACACTCGTGGGGCCGGCCGCTAAGGTGATTTGGGATTCGTGCCACTAGGAGTCTCGCAGCTCTCTTGCGTAACAACTTAATGTCTCTCAGGGGTGGTCGGCCTACCGTCGCGCGATTGGTGCAATCGTACGCTTTCTATTGCTGTACACGGGATTAAAATGCTAGATGTGCACCGCCAAATATACCTTACTAAGGTACAAAAGACACGGAAGCGAAAACGGTCAAAGAGTTCCTACAGTAAAAGTGAGCTTATGTAGGTTCTGGATTTTCCCATCACCCTTCGTACGTTACCGTACGTTTCATCACAGTGCGCTGGAGTTGTACGAAGGGTACTACGCTACCTGCACTTAAGGGCTTTGAGTGCCTTTGGTAGCTGGTTCAAAGACTAAACTGTTGCTGAGGGTTTATGTCATTGTCTTTAACGAAAATCGTAAGGTGTGCAAAGCACCGGAGTTGCTCAGCTGTTTTTCCTAGTCACGTGGGACTTTTCCGTTTGATAATAATCTCGATGGTCAGAGTAAAATACGAAGGCTAATCCCGAGAAAGGGGATGTTGGGTCGTTTTCAGACCCACATTTGCATTCTGTACATATGT
The DNA here is from genome assembly GCA_019155205.2 of Gracilaria vermiculophylla. Lineage (NCBI taxonomy): Eukaryota > Rhodophyta > Florideophyceae > Gracilariales > Gracilariaceae > Gracilaria > Gracilaria vermiculophylla. Next base: position 66,679 of record JAHNZQ020003148.1, read on the forward strand.
AGAATGCAAAATTTCGTTTGGCATTCTCTTCCCGTCGATGACCCGTAAATACTTGGAACAAGGGTGAGAATCATTTCCTTTCGAAAGGCCCTGCTCTAAGAGTGTAGGAAAGTAGCCAAAAGTGTGCCTATCCACCAAAACCTTCCAAGTACATTAACTGGAAATACATTTTCAGCATCCTTTGTTGCGCCCATCCCAAATTTCTCTTGTACAGTATCAATGCAGGATGGCAATGTATTACAGTAGCGGGCCTCTATGACCATATCACACTCACCCACTGTGATATCTGCTCTGACCGCGCTATTTATTCGCGAGGTGATCTTGGTAGTTGATGGTTTGGAAATTTCAGCAGAGTGAGGCTGTGGAGTTGAGCATCACGTGTACGCATGAGGGCACTCCATCGTCAACATCACTCCAAAGAATGTGGCTTATCTAAGTTAAAAGGGCAACATGCTCTTTAAAATAACGTTGCCTGTCAACGGTTGCAACGGATTCTAAAAAGTAAGAGAGCGAGTACGGCCCGCCATTTCCAAAGAGTGGAGCCATAGAGCCCAACGAGACGTTCCTCGTGAACGCTGCGTTTGCGCTCTGAGCCTTTCTGAGCGGGCTTGCCATGCGATATGACTCTGATAAACACGGTAATGACAGTGGCTTCATAGAAAACTGATTTTGAGTCTTGTGTGAGATGAGGATGCTGGAATTGATGCCAATCTGTAAGTCCAGGTTCAGTTGCGAATGTTCAAAAGCAGGGTTCTGATGGAAGAAATCCTGCGAATCTGCTGAAAATGGCAAGGTTGCAATAGCACACCTAGATATTGGGCATGAAAGAGCAAGGGGAGATATTTTGCGCAATGCGAGAACGAGTCTTCTGTGACACATGAATGTTTGGTTGATGCGATTGTCCAGAGATACGACGTTCTAAGTTAATTATTCTGTGTACCACTACGTTTACAGGCAGCATTTCCGAAGATCGTTGACCCTTGTCGGGCAGCTTGGCGTCAAACCCTTGAACCCTGTGCTGGTTCCAGTCACTAGGCCGCTTTTCGCGTAGACAGCAAGTGATAACTCCGCATCATTTCATTACGCGCATCTCGAAGGGAAACTCATGCCATCTCGTTGTCTTGAAGCTTTGCAAGTAAATCGCGAAACATGCGATGCCTATGGCGACGGCGCAATTGCACGTCCGCGCATGCTCAGACTGACTCAAGCGCAGTCTAGCTTACGAGCAAATCGGGGGATTGGATGTTTCCTTTCCTCCGTTCTAAAAGACGCGCAGCCTACGGGAGGTACTTCAATTCGGGTTTGATACAAACAACTCAGTTCACCAAGGCTCATCCTTCGACCCACCTTTGTCTTCTTCCTTTTCAATTCTCTAGCGCACAAACGGCCTCAACCCGTAAAACCCGAGGCTGTGTCAGTCATTTGGCGATAGTTCATGGTTAGCTAACCCCGTGAGAATAAGGTATCCAAAGAAAAAGGCCAAGTAAGGGCTATGTAACGTTTATGGGTGTTATGAGTTCTTCTGCACACAGATGTCGAGAACAAAGTGTTCGCAACGACACACTTCCATACAGTTCTTTGAGATCATGACATCATGAGAGACAACCTTCTTCCCATCGGATACATATAACTTCTTCTGCCTTGTTGTTAGTTCACAAGCATATCTTGCAGCGCTGGTGCGCAATACAGAACGTTTACGTCATTCTTACTTCCCATGCAAGATCCCTGAGAAGTCATTTACTCTGACATTTCGCGTGGTCTAATTTGTGCTGCGACAACAAAGGATATGTCTCTCACTGCATCCGCCGCGGGGCCTTGATATGGAACTCTGTCAACCACCACATTGAGTGAATCATAGGATGGCAGCGAAAAAAGGATGCACATTCTTTTCCATAGATTAGCTTAACTTCATGCTGTCGAGTACTATGGGTTAATTTCCCGCAATGCTTTTCAGCATGAAGATCATGTCCCAAGCAGTACTTCAGACTGTGCAACAATCGTTCAGTTATCGCCGTCGCAGAAGGCAGATTCAGCGTACGCCTCAGTATTCTCAAAAATCTTGGTCATCTCCATTCGCTTCTCAATATTGCGCAAACAGTAACCAACAAGCAAGCTCCAAAAGGTAACCTGTGCCAGATAATCCCTGGTGGTTGAATATGTCATCTGAACCTTACCAACATTCAATTCGCCGAGAACACTCTTCACAATACTCTTGAAAGAGCTCACAACATCTTCGCTCAAATTATCCTGCATCGCTGTCAGTTTTTGCGGCGTGAGGGTTCTGACATATGCCATTAGCTTGTTGCGATTAGCTCCATTCCTGTTCGTAGCGCTGAGTCGTTCCCGCAGCAGCTCATTCTCCGCTTCGAGTTTTGATACGTATTCGGCGGCATTCAATTCTTGTTTTGCTTCGAGTTCTACGTCCCACCATCGAACTACGCCCTTGATTCTAGTTGTGTCCGGTTTCCCTCGCCGCGGAACTTTACGAACGTGTGGAGGGTCTGCTGCAAATAAATCTCTCACAGCCGTGTTATCGTCTCGCGTACCATCTCGATGCGGATCGTAGAAATTATTCATGTTCTCGTTGAGCAACATTCGAAATTCAGCATTTCGCATGGCGTAGCCCGTCGACAATGAGCTATGCATGAGGCGCGACATGCCGCTTCGATCTGTAGTTATGATGACCTCATATGTGTCAGATGGCATGTTTCCCAATATGCCAACGACAACATCGCGAAAAGTTTCAGAAGCAGCTTCTGAGACCATTCGGCGTAAGCGATCAACGTCATCTGGTCCTTGTGTGTTCCTCCTAATGGCAACGAACAATGGGTTTTCACTGTCAACATTGGACGTGCTATGCGGCCCGTTAGCACCGCCCTCAGTTTCATCGTCATCGTCTTCGTCAGATTGCACCCTTGCATACGGATGCGACGCAAATGAAGAAGAATTTTGGTCGGTGTGATCCAGAGAGCGTTTGGCGCGTTTCCAAGTGTCTTCAGAGATCTCAAAGAAATCATGCTCTGTGACGTCATCATCTTCGGCATCGTCAGCGTCGTCAGAGTGATCATCGGAATACTCGTTCGTCCATATAAACACGGCATGCACCGGTACGCGACGAGGCCGTCTACGGGGCGTTGATGGAAAGTGCGGCCGACGAGGAGCCAGAGATCTGCGGTGCGCACACGGCGCACGCGTCTTCAGGAGAGAGGAGGGTGAGGTGAAGGCGGCGGTAGGCGGAGCAGCCGCGTTCATTCTTTCAAGAAGGTGACAGCAAAAGCAATGGCAAGTAGCGTTGGAGGCAGTGGTTGGCCTCGGGATACACGCGAGCGTCGTGCGAGCGCGGGAAAAGCGGAACGGAGTGAGAGGTCAAGTTCAAGAGACGAAGACGGAGTCCACACGGGTAAGCGCCTTCGTCACTCGAGGAGGTACCCTGAGCGAGAAGCCCTACTCGCCGCGGTGCCAGCGGGTGCGCGAAGCAACCGTCGCGAGGTGTGGCTCATGTGGTTTCCAAAAATCTGTCTGGCCTGGCGCCGCCGCGCCGACTGCTGGCCTCACAAAGCACTCGCGCAGATTCATGATATTCTTTCTGTTTTGCCAAATATGTATGTCTTTTTAGCGAAAACTCGCAAATTTTCATTTTCGTTACGTGTGCACGTTGCATCGCTGTATGTGAGTAGGATTGCACTGGCGCGGACACTTGCCATGGGTGAACTTGGAGGACAAGCTGTCAAAGCCAAGTTGACAGGACGAACAACGCATATACGCCTTCTGATTGGCCATGAACCGGGTCCTGAAAACCAAAATGTTCAATTTTGGACCATTTCAAAGAGATGCACAAGAACTTGAATACTTTTGATGTTTTACGCATTTCATACTGTGTACTGACTGAATCGTAACTAAGGAGTTGCCTAAAGAAAAACACATATTTTTGGATTTTGTTTTTTTTTAAAGTTGCGTCCAGTACAGGTTTTTCGCTTGCCTGTACATCAAACTCAAGCCCTCTATGAACCTCGAACTTACTCTAATGGTGATGAAAATTTTCTATTTATGTGAAACCGTGACAAATACTTTTCTCGATTTAATTGGTGCAACCTGAAACACAGAAAAATAAGTGTTATGCGAATACCGGAAAGTCAAAATATTATAATCAAAATAAAAAAAGATTTGGTCCTTTTGTACAAATGTGTTCCGTTTGCATCTAATACTTTTATCATAAAGAACCAAATCGAGTCTCAACAAATGATTCGTCACCAGTTCACCATAGCTCCAAATTTGCGCCGGAATATTTCTTTCTTTGCTGATGTCAGCTTCCTGTTTTTAAAAATGAAAGAATAGTTACGTTATGCTCTGGACCGTGTTGATAAGTGGACTAGGAGGGCTCAAGAAATAGTGCATTTATCATCAACATCTAGCGTCCTGGGCGATATTCAACAAAGAATAATGAGATACTGAGGATTTCCCAAAACTGATCTACAATTTTTTATCTCTTTTCCATAGCACAACAATCCGCGATGTGAATACATTTGTCAGAAATTGATTTTGGCCTGGACACTGGTCTCGAGGGCAATAACGTATTAGCTTAATTGTTTTGAAATATATTTGTTGCAGAGATTAACATTTTGCACTGCTCGCCTTTATATCCTACCTTTACAATCGTCATACAGCCAACGTCATTCTTCAGCCTCAAACTGACAAAACCATGCTTCGGGATCCGGCCTGACTTTCTCGAATCGATCCCAGTCTTTGAGGATTCTCGCGTCAATGCGTCGATGAATTCTTCATCATGGTTCACAGTCTGTAGGAGCTTGCCCTCACAAAACTCTGAGCACACGTTCGCATTAAAAGCGTCTTGGGGCTAAAATGGTTTATATTTTTATCGCAACGCCATTGCATTCCTTCATTAATTGCCCAGTAGCAAAATCTATCTGGCGTGTTATGAACTCGGCAAAACTTCCTGAGAAAGCACAGAGCAATTTTGTGTTTCTAAAACTCGGGACCAAATCTTATTCCCCCATATTATCTCTTCGCTGTTTTGCTTTCCTTCGAAGCCATTCGCAACCCTCTCCCATCCAGGCTCCCGACTAATTCGTTTGCCATCATTGCAAGTCTACATTCAAGCAGTTGCAAAAAAGAAACCCATGTCAAATTTAATGATTCAGAAAGCGGGCACAAGACAATATCGAACGAACTCCAAGCTCGCACACTCACGCAATTCGTCGCTGCATGCCTAAATTCTACGCACTCGGGATTTGGCAATTTAAAAGCGACCTGCAGTCGCTGTCAGAAAACCTAGAAGGGATCACCATAAAATCCCGGCGTGATGGACGGAGACGAGGGCGGGCTACGTCTGCCATGCCCCTTGGCGGCGGCAGAAACGTCCTCGCTCTGGATGGCGGCCGTGAGATGCTCAACTTCGCGTTCCAGATGTCGTATGCGGGCGTCGTTTTCGTGCATTTTCCGGAGCATTTCGGCTTCTTCCGCCTTCTTTCTTTCGCGGCTGCGCCTCGCGCTTTCGTTGTTCTGCTTTCTTCGAATGGCGGTACGAAGCTCACTTGGCGCATTCCTGACACTGCTTGGAAGCTGCTGCACACAGGAGGGCCCGGCGCCTGTTGTCGGATATGGCATGGAGGAAGCGGATGCACTAGCCTGGGTTGAAGAGGGGGGCTGGTGCCTGTGACGAGAGCTGGATGGCCTGTGAGCATCGGCGGAAGCACCGCGTGAAGCGCCTCTATGACCGTGGCTTGAACGAGTTTGAGAATTGTTGGAAGGTGATCTTGAAGGGCGCTTTCCATGTGCATTCTCAGCCGCAGAGGCGGAGGGGTTTTGCAATTGTTGTGAAGCGCTCGCAGCAGAATTATTGCCCCTTCTGCCGTTCCTTGGAGTTGAAGACATGATAAACAAACCACAATTCTCAGCTCAGATGGAAGTTGAAACAATGGACAGAGATGCGGAGCGAGAGAAAGAAGTGCTTAGCAATGTTTGTCGCAGAGAGCTACCGTGGCAGGGGTGAGGGTCATATGCGGGGTTATTCTTCTGTGCAGAGTATGAAATTTTTTGTTTTGTTTTAAGGTTGAATCCGATGACGACCAAACCGAGGAGTGCATCGGTGTTGATTGAGAATATGACAGTCCAGGAGAGAAGGTCTTTTATAGAGGAGAAAACGGAGTGCCAATCGACAGAGCTCGGAATAGGAAGCGTCCTGCGGGGAACAGACAGTGTTGTCGGTATCACCGCAACGTTGGGAAGGATGATCATGGTTGGGTCGCAGAAGGGGCAACGATTAAAAATGGACGTCCCGGATGGCGCAAAGGACGGAAAACAAAAAAGGCGACAAGGATATCCGCACGGAGCATGTGGGAATGGGAAGCACGATGACGACATAACGATTGGGAGCGCAACAAGAGGTATCGCACTAGGGCGGTTGGAAGGGCGGAAGAGAGAGGGGGAGCGACGCACACCAATGGCGCAAAATGGAGATGGGAATACGATTGCGTTCATGCTGTTTAAACAGCGCCTCATGAAACAGAGCCTCGGGCGGTGTAATGCAGGGCACATTCGAGTGTCCAGCTGTGGCGTGGAGAGAAACGATAGCTGGGTGTCAAGGGCGCCGGGGGGGTGGGACGGGGAGGGCGATGGGGTGGGGTGCGAAGAAGGGGAGCGCAGACAAACTGGGGTTGCCAACGGTATGTACGATGCGTTTACTTACGGTGGGCGGATGCATCGCTGCATTACATGAAGCAAGTGCTGAGGAATTGCTGAGGTAAGCAGCGAGGGCGCTGTTTATTGGGTGTGCACCGACAGCCGCATTCTTGCGACTGGCGCATTTTGCGCGCCGAGCAGTGCGGCGCATTTTGGGGGGAAGAGAAGACATGGCTCGGGGGCACCAGTATGGCGCTGTGCCTACGCCACTGCGACGTGTATTTCTAGGCAGACAGTTGATGCGTGCCCTCTGCTCGCCCAAGCGTACCGGGAAACGATCGCGTCTCGCGGCGTGTCGCTTCAACGCACACCAATAGTACGCTTGTGTTGGCGCACGTGGGCACGTAAGCCGCGCTGTGCGGTGCCCCATCGGAATACGCCGAAACTGTTTCATTTTGGCATTCATAAGAGCCTCATTCTTTTTTTTTGGCACTGTAAATGAAATTTACTAGTCGCTTCCATGACTGTCTCCAAAAGTTCAAGAACGTTTTTTTCGTGTGAAGTTACGGTACTACCTTAGCACTTGTAAGCATTCTGTGCTTCTAAACGCAAATCGAACGTTGTGGGAGCACTCTTAACTGACAGACTCCAAAGTCCATTTTTCCCAGGAAAACCCCCGGCAAATATTGTACAGATGTCACATTAGAAAAGACGTTACAAAACCAAATGAATAGAAACTAAAATTATTGCTCTCTAGAGAGCGCATAAATACAGAAATGTCGCTTCAATATTGCATGTACAGTGCTTATTTTGCATGTAAATTAAAGAAAAACAATATTTGTTTTGATATCTTTTAGTAGAAATAACAGTGCTCACTATATATTTTTTACTTAATTTGAAATTCTTGAGAGTTGTTGTCCAAGCAGTTTACAACAGAGCTTTCCTGCAAAAATTAACTAATTACGTAAAGAATAGAAAAAAAAGAAACACATAGTTTTCAACACAAATAGGATACAATAAAGCAGCAAACATAAATACAGTATCAGTTTGGCAACAACACAAAACAGTCTTACTTTATGCTTTATCATAAAATTCGCGCAAAGAGTACGATTCTACGCCGAAACCTGCATGCTTAAGGGTTGATTGTCTCTGCTTGAGACCCGACCTGGTGCAATGTAGTTTATTTAGGGTGCCTTTATTCGCCGAATATTTTGCCTATCTTGAGAATACTTGTTCTAGGTGAACACTTTTAGTACAGAAAAGATCAATTACATTCGCAAAGATTAATTTTATGCGAAGAAAGCGTATCAATACAGGCTTTCTATCTTACATGCCCTTTTAGTGGTTTCTAACTGTAGCGTTGTCCATTTTTACGTGAAATTCTGTAGTGTACATTGGAATTGTTCTTAGTATGCAAAAATTCTTGGGTGGCGGTAGAAATTTATTTGAGCATGAAAAATGTAACGGTTGCGTTGTGCGAAACTATTTGCGCATGAGGTCCTACTTTCAGTTTTTTTGCTAAATGTACTTTTCTTGAATGGTAGGGTACTGAACATTTTCATACGCAGCCAATTACAGTGCGATTTTTAAGTGCTGTAAATCTAAGTAAACCTTTAATAAGAAGAGCCAAATGTGTGTCGAAAATGCAGTACTGTAAAGTGCGCCTTTTCGAGCAGCTGCGCGGAGGAGGCGCCGCGCGAGGGCGCGGCGGGGGCGCGCGAGCCTCGGGCGCGGCGCGTACGCAGCTTACATCCCGAGTGCGCCACTTACATCTCGGGCGCCCGTCGAGATTGGAAACCGCCGCGCGCGCTGTGAGCGGAAGCGCAGCTCGAGATCATCCGCAAGGGCTGCTTGATTTGGCGGCCTCTCGGCCACAAGCGAGCCGCCGCGCGGAGAACGCTGCGCGGCCGCGCCGAATTCAACGGCGCATGCGACGGGCCGTGTATGAGCGCCTTGGCGCGCGCTGCGACTTTGCGGGAGCTTTTGGGCGCGTTACGTGATGCTTCAAACGGCTCGCCACAGTTCGCGGTTCACGATATACGGCGGTGCGCGGCGGCACGGCACGGCGGCGAGTTTGCACGGTGCGCCGCGGCGGCAGCGAGCGGCGGCGGCTGGGGCACAGCGAGGCGGCGGATTCGCGCGGTAGCATGCGGTGCGGGCCAGTTGGCTACGCGCATGAAGGGGCGGCGGCTTGAGTGCGGGCGGCGAATGTGCGGCGTGGCGCGCGTGGCATGCGTGGAGCGCGTGGCATGCGTGGAGGGCGTGGCATGCGTGGAGCGCGTGGCGCGCGTGGCGCGGCGCCCTGGCCGTCGCGCATGGGAGGCGCGCGCCTCAATTCATGACAAAAAGTTTTTTGGCGACAAGCGTTGTGGCGCGCTTGGGCCACCGTCCCGACGTTGCCGCTGTGGTGGGGGAGGGGCGCGCGCCGCGCGCGCCGCATGCCTGCCGCCGCTTAATTCACTGACTGGCAACAGGGCGCGCCGTTTACAGCGCTCGCGCGCGCCACAGCCAACGGCAGACGCCCCACAGTTGGCGCTCGCGCGCCGCCACCGCCGCCGCCGCTGTCGCCGTCGTCGTCGCCTCCGCCGCCGTCGCCACCACCGCAGCCGCGCCGCCGCGCCGCCGTCGCTCCCGCTGCCGCCGTCGCTGCTTACAGCTGCCGCTGCGTATGGGTTGTGCACGCGCGCGAGTGCGGGAATTTCAGCCCCCAAATTCAGCGCTGCCGATGCGCGCCATGGGCGCGCGCGTGCCGCGCGTTTTGCGGCGCGCTTCGCTGCGCGCTTCCTCGCGCGCCGCGTAGAGCCGCGAGCGCCACGCTACGCCCACGCCGGGCGGCGCACCGTCCCGGTCGCGCGCCGCGCACGCGCGCCGCACCGTGCGCCGCGCCGCACCTTCGGCGCACGCAGTTCTTATGCGCGCGCGCCGTTCTTCTGCATGCCCGTTGTCGGAGCGCGTCGCCGTGTGCACCACCGCGCCGCCCCCTACGTCCGCTCTTCCGCTCCGCCGCCAGCCGCCCGCTGCCCGCCGCCCGCCAAGAGCGCCCACACCTGATTACGCGCCCGCGTCCTTCGCCCCTCCGTCCATTCATTTGTCCTCCGTCCGCTGTCGATTCAAATTCTCTCGAGCCTCCGCACTTGTCATCCGTCGCGTCGCGCGACCGCCCTCCGTTTGAAACGCCGCTCAAAACCACCCGCCTTCCCCGCCATCCCCCCCCCCCCCCCCCCCCCCCCCCCCTCCCCACCCCCGCGCCGCAGCCTTCGCCCGCGCCCTCTTTCCCCGCGCCCTCTCTCTCCGCCCCACCTATTGCTTTCCCCTTTCCGCCGCCGCTCACCGTCTCGTCCGCGCTTCGCGTGGACCTGGTGTGATATCCACCCGCACTGCTAGAAGCATTCCGCCCCCAAGCGCAACCCTTTCCGTCCGCCGATTGTCCTGTGTACGCACCTGCACCATATTCCTTGCTGCTGCGATTCGCATCCACCCCCATCCGCGCTTTCCCCGCCCACCGCCCCTCTCCTTCCTTTCCTTCCCCGCTTCTTCTTTCCCCCTTCCGTCCCCCGCTCCCCTCGCCAGATGTCCATCTCCGTCCGTCGCCGAACGCTGCTAAGCGTCCTGCTGCTCCTGGTCCACCTGTCGTGTACCCTCGCCGCCTCCGTCCTCAAATACAATGTAGGAGGGCTTGCCATCGCTGACTACCAACCCGATCCCATCGCCTACCTCAACGGCGTCGATCTGTACTTCCGCCCGGCCCCCGTCGCAGGCCTCACCGTCGGCAGCTCGCACCGCTGGGCCGCCAAGAACGGCTTTTCCTACACGATCCCCACCGGCCCGGGCACCTTCACCGTGCAGCTCGTCTTTGCCGAGATCTACCCCCCCACGCAGGCCGTCGGCAAGCGCGTCTTCAACGTTGCCGTGCAGGACAACATGGTCCTGAAAAACTTAGACGTCTTCAAGGAGGCCGGCCCCAACAAGGAGATCACCAAGACCTTTGAAAACATCGTCGTTCCCGACGCCTCGCTTACCATCGCCTGCATGCAGGGCCCGGCGGAGAACCCCATGCTGTCCGCCATCATCATCAAGAGCGTCGACGGCTCCGACATCCCCATCGGCGACGCCGTCACCACCGGCGAGGGGGTGTCCGCCCCGACGTCGCTCACCAACAAGGAGTTTGACCACCAGGCCCATGCCGTCGCCGGCGACACCTACCTGGCCACCGACTTCAACAACGACGGCCTCGCCGCGGTCGAGCTGGACGGCACCTTGTCGCACTCGCACTACAACAACCCGCAAACCGGCGAGAGCGGTTACGTCGCCAAGTACCAGTGGTCTGTGGGCAACACCGTCATCAGTACCAAGAGCAAGTTCACCGCAAACTTTAAGACCGGTGTCACGGATGTTCAACTCACCGTTACCGATCAGACGGGCGACGTGGCGTCGGCGTTCACCCAGGTCAAGGTGTCACCCGCCACGTCGGGCGGTGCCTACTGCTACTACTACTCGGGTGCCTCCAAGCTGGCCTTTTCGCTGGGTGAGGGGCAAAAGGCGGACGAGGGTCACGCCGCGAACATTATTGACTTTCAAAATGACGAGTTCCCGTACACCAAGAAGGACCTGCCGCAGGGCGCCTCCGTTTGGGGCGCCCGATGCGTCACGTACTTCTCGAGCAAGATCACCCAGCAGCACACGTTCAGCATCAAATACCAGGGCGGGGGGGCCATTCTGCTCGTCAATGGAGTCCAAAAGGTTGCCGGTGGCCCAAGCCCCAACGCGTTGAAGACCATCAACGCCGTTGTCACCGTTCCCGTGGGCGACGTGCCCATCCAGGTTTTGTATTTCAAGTCCGCCGCCACCTCCTTCACCTGGTTGACCTTTCTGGTGGACAACGTGATTGCGCCACCGAGCGTAATTGGGTACCGATCGGCGGAGATTGCCCCGGCCATCTCTGGCACCAACACGGCCACCGCGCCTTCGAATGGCGGCGGGCAACTGCAAATCATTGGAACGGGCTTCTTCAACGGTGTGGTGGTCAAAATTGGGAAAGCCTCGCCAGAATTTACGCTCATCTCCGCCACCCAAATTGTGATCCCGACCATCCCCAAGGCTTCGGAAGCTGGCGGAACTAATGTGTTTATCGTCGTTTCAAACGCCGCTGGCTCTTCCAATGCTTTTGCTCTGACGTACAACAATCAGGTCAAGGCCGGAGTGGCATGGGATGAAACCTTCCTGAAGAAAGGCAATGGCAAGTTGTCTATCAAGCAGGTCACATCGGTGGTCATTGGCCCTGACGCCAACTACTACATGGGGTCGCTTTCTGGTGTCGTACACAAGCTCTCCGTTGCCAAAGACCTTCAGGTCACTTCTCAGTGCCAATCGGCAAAGGTTGGGGACAATCGCGGAATTCTCGGCATCGCGTTCAACCCCAAATCGAAGGATATTCGTGTTTACGTTACCACAAGCTCGCTGTATTGGGGTTTTGGAGGACCTTTATCCAAGTCCGCGTCGGGTTGGGCCAATGGTGCGGTGGACAGTCTTGTTGCGGGGTGCGGCTGTCTCTGCTATGAGAAGCAGGTCATTTCGGGTCTTCCCGTGTCAAATCATGATCACGGTGTGAATTCGCTGATGTTCTTGAATAATGGAGACCTTCTCATTTCCGTTGGAGGCGCTACGAATGCCGGTCACAACACTCCCGGCAACAAGCTTGGAGGCAAGCCGGAAACCCCTCTGTCTGCCGCCATTTTGATCGCCAAGCTTTCAAAGGGCGGTGCTTTCAATGGGAAAATTACATACAATCAGTACACAAATCCAGATACCAGTGTACAAACCGGCGGGGATGTTTCTGTGTACGCTTCCGGGCTTCGTAACTGCTTCGGAATGGCCCTTCGCACAAACGGCCAAATATGGGCAACGGATAATGGGGGCAACTTTGGCTATGGAGATATTAGTACTTCTTGCACGCAACATGTGAAGTTTTCACAGAAGATGTTTGACGAGCTGAATCTGATCGTCCCAGGTAGCTACTATGGACATCCTAATCGCAACAGGAAGCAATGTACATTTGGCTCCGGTGTTCCTCCGAAGGCTACTATGGTCAGCGCCACAACTGGCATTGTTGAGTACACGTCAAACGTTTTCCATGGCGATCTCAAGGGCGAGCTGATCTTGTCCAAGTATGCCGCATCCGGCTCAGGCGTCACGTGGAGAACAAAGGTCGAGAACAACAACGTGAATTTGATCAAGATGACGGGCTATTCCGGAATTAACGTCATTAACGGCTTGTACGGAGAATTAGTCATGCCAAGGGTGCAGCAGGGCTTCGTGGCTGTTCTAAAGCCGAAGTATTCAGTGGGGACGGCGCCGTTTGTGATCGCGGTGACGCCGAGAAGAGGCGTGGTTGGCAGCACTGTATACGTTTCCGGCGAAAACTTTAGCAGCGGAGTTGTGGTGAAGTTTGGAGGAGCATTAGCAAAGGTCACTTCGGTCGTCGGTCAGATCGGTTTGTTTTGTACCGTTCCGCCAGGGTCTGGAGCAGTATCTGTCGTCGTTTCAGTCGGGGTTCAATCGAGCGATGTATATCCCGGATACGATTTCATCTACGTTTAGTAGCAATCTAATGTACTCGTCATAGGCCATTGTTTCGTTCTGGCCATCTGTGCAAGTCTTAACACCATGTAATGTGTAGTATGTTGAATATAGGCCTCCAGGACCAAACCATATTGGGAGAGCAGCCCAAAGTTTCCAAACGTGCTAAAGTTGTGCATCTGTCACGAATCGGCTCGAAGGTTATATGCACTTGTCATAGAACGACACTATTTGCCTCTTCGACATGGAGCTTCAAACTCGGTGTCTTTGGCCCAAGAGAGTTCACCGTAGTGATAGATTCGCCCGGATGTATGCGATCGTGAAGCGGTTTTTTGTCCCATCACGTGCGCAAGCAGCACCTTCTCCATCAGTGGAAGTGGAGGGTATATTAGTGTCAGTGTAGTACGGTTCTCGGAGTGAACACGTATTTTGGTCCATGACGTTTATTCGATTGGACCATTGGCTCTGTCCCATTTGTCTCGCCAGCGTTTGAAAAGTTTGTCCAAGGCTGCGAGGCATAGCGACTGATCTCATTTCAGCCAAAAAAAATCATCTTGTTGCTGCGCAGCGCATGCACGAGGGGGTGGGAACGGTTGTTGGGACACCGCAGAGTGCACTGGTGGACTGTGTTCGCCAAGCGCAGAACAATTGTTTCATTCGCAGAAAAGTGGGGTCGGGGGTGGCTGTACGTTATGGAATGACCAGCTGGATTTTCCGACACAAAAGAGTGTATCTGCCTTCTGAGGTAGCCCCGATCCCCAACCTCGAGAAGGGGGGAACAACGTGAGTTAGGGATACTCACAATGACATGAGATAGAATCGAGATCAAACCGTTGACAGTATAGAAACGAAGACTGACTGGGCAAAGACTACAATTGTCAAGAGCACGACTCGTAAAAATTAAAAGGGAACAGTTGTGAGCAAAAGGCGACGGTGTTTAATGAACCGAATAACAGCAGTCTTCATATACACAGCTAGTGGGAAAGCGGCGATCGTTAAGCCGCGACCTATCGACGATGCGCCACCAGCCCAAAATACATTAAATGTGTTTGGGGCGGGTTGTGGTGTGTGTGGCGATTGAAAGGTTGCCGTTGGCCGTGCATTCTGCAAAGGCAATCCTGAAAGTCCAGGTGGATGTGTACCATGATTAGATTAGTATTCGTTCTATAGCTTGTCTCGACACCGGCAAACTTCTAGACGGTTCCTGAAAGCCACAGCTGCAAAGCGCGCAGAGTTTTCGGCCGAAGGGTTTTTGATTGCGGTAAACGGATAAGAGCCACACAACAAGTTAATGACTTGGCAAAAGCCTGATGTTGAAGTGGAAATAGGTGATGAAAGTTTCCTTTTTCATTTTCTGTCTTGCAAGTTTTGTGACGTTGGTGAAGAGACAAATTTCGAGGAATGAACGGATGAGCAGTGGGTTACACGACCAAAACATTTGAAATATGGTGAACAGCGCAACTGACGGTTCGAGTCCAGTCTTGGGGGTGCAATCGTTAGATGTGTACCTTGTTGTGTGGTATCTGTAGGTACCAGAAGCAGATGGCACTGATGCCTTTTTTTTATGCCAGCAGAGCACTATTACATCACGAACGATAGTTGGCATGGTTAGTTTGGAGTGGATTTCGGAATTCATAGGAACCTTGAGTAATCAGTGTGAACTCTGTTGAAAATTTTCTCAGGTAGTACGCAAATATGACGTGAAAGAACGGGTAGGACGTCGAGTAAAGCAAACGATACAAATATAAAACAGTTCCGACATGTAGCAGACGGATGCATTAGAGCAACGAAACAAGACGGAGAAATCAGCAATACTAAGCGCGGGATGATAGCTGCAGTAAGCGCGAAATCAATGGCATTAAAGGCAACTGACGAACTGATGACAACAGCAGCGCTATTCTGCGCCTGTGGGGGAGGCACCTCGTCTGGAAATTTGACGCAAGAAGCTCGTAATAACCTCCGATTCGTTGACCTTGGCTTTCTCAAAGTGTTTCTTCACGGCACCCACAAGCTCATCCTTGGAACAGTCTTTCGCTACATCCAATTTGTATACAGAGCGATAGCGACGCAGGCTGGCGACATTGAGCTTTGAAATGTTTGCCTGTGGCTTTGTAATAGACGGGCGCGCAGGGATAGGAGGAGTGTTTCGGTTGGGTAAATTGAGAACGTGCAATGCATTCCGTTGCACGCGAACGATGCCGCCATCTGTGAGGGAAACTTCGTGCCAACCGCCGAGGGTTTGAGCGGAAAGAACGGTGCCGTGACGACCAATTAAATCCCATTTGGTACGGTTGTTGCCGGTGATGCGAACGCGTGTGCCGGGAGGGAGAACAGGGTCTGTGTGCGGATTGGAACGGTGGTGCGATGGTCTGGGGCGCGGGCGGCCGGAGGGCGGGGTGACGCGCGGCGGGGGCGGTGTGGTGGGGGTGGCGGGCGAGGGCGGGGATGGATTGGGATGCGTGGGCGAGGGGGGAGGAAGGGGGGGTGTGGCGGGGGGAGAGGACGGGCGGGGATGGGGAGCGCTGTGATGGGAGGGAAGTGGTGGATGGTGTCGTTGGGGGTACGACTGGTATTGAGGTAGTTGAGGGTGCCGCATTGGTTTTCGGTGGCGGGCGGGGGAGGCAGGAGTTGTGTTGCGGTTGTGTGAGGAAGTCATGGCGGAGGGGGTGGTGGGGTTGAGGGGAGGGGAAGGGGGTAAGTTAATGGGGATGCGGGTAAGCGTGGGAGAGGGGCGGTGGGGGGGATAAGGGGGAGGCGATGGGTAGGTGGGGGGGGGGGCACGGGAGGCAGAGTTGGATTTCGATTCGCGCGCTTGTGGGTGGGGGGCCCGAGCGCAGCGGTGGAAGACTGGGTGCAATCAACCGGTAATGTCAAACAAGGCCAGAGCGGCGATGCATCGCAGGCAGTGGCGCGTCGAATACAGCGCACACGCGTGCGGATTGGACGCCCTGCGGCGCCCTTTTCGGCTGCGCCCGCCGGTTACACGTCGGTTGCGTGCCGCGCATTCACGCGCTGTTCGCCGCGCCGTGCTCTCCTGTGTCCCCCTGGTCACCTTCCACGCATCGGTTCGAGTTGCTACCTCCCCCGCTGGCCACGTTGTATAGCTGTCGCGCTGCACCTCGCCGCGCCCACGTCACCGCCGCACCGCCCCCCCCACGTCGCTACTGCCCGTCGTCGCCGCTCGTCGCCGCACGTCGCCGCTCGTCGCCGTCGAAGCGAGCGCCGCGTCCACCAGCTCCGGCTCCCCTCCAGCCATGCGCGCGCTATGCTCACTTTCTGCCTTCCATTACACGCGCCGCGCCTCTCCTCTCCGCGCTCCCCCCTGCTTCGTCGCACCCCCGCCCGCGCGTCCCCCCGCGCCCGCGCCGCCAGCCCACCTCGCGCCCCTCCGCGCCCTACCCCCCTACCCCTTGCCTCCGTTCCGTGTCCTCCTCCCACCCCGCCGCTCGCCGATCAGCTCACCGCCCTTGCCCTCAGCACCGGCGCCCTCGGTCGCGGCGTCCGCGCCACACTCAGGGCCTTTCATCGTCGCGCCTCCCCCCTTTCTCCGAACCTTTCTGACGCCACCAAACCCGTGTACCTCGAGATCGGTCCCGCTTACGTGCTTGCTTCTGCGTCGCCCTTGCGCGAGCCTGTCACCCGCTATGCTGTTGAGCAATGCGCCTGGCCCAAGCTCCGTCGCCTCTGCGCGTGGCGCGAGGAAACCGCCACCGCCGCCAGAGCCCGCGGCGCCGTTCTCCGCCCCTTGCCGCCTGGGCTGCGCTTCGGCCGCCACATTTTCATACATCCTGCCGCTCTGCGCGCGATGTTGCTCGTCGCCGCTTCATTTACACCCTCTGTCCCAGAGCCCCAACCTGAGCCGCATGCACACTTGGAGGCCGTGCTGACTCTTTCTCGCATGCCGCTACCGGGTGTTCGCACCGTTGCCGCCCGATGCCCACGTCGTGCCTCTCACGCTCACCGCGACGCTAACCCCTCTCTTATTCTCTGGATGAACGATGATGGTCGCTCGGGAGGCGCGCTGTGCCCTGTTTGTCGCCAACATAATCAGTTTCTTACCTGGCGTGTACTTTATCTTTCTGATCGTGCAGCAGCTCTCTATACTCCTCATAGCCGCGCCCCAACCCCTCGTCGCGTGCAAGCTGCTGCTGACGCAGTTTCGAAATCCACCTCCAAGTCCGTCAATCGGCGCCCTTGCTCAACAACCCGTACAAGACGCAAACAGCAAACTCGCCCAGTTGGCGCCTATGTCATGGCCCCAAACAAAGTGCCACACGTTGGCCATATCATTTCCATGGCTTACGTCACTGCCTCTTTGCGTACGTTTGACACAAGTGTTGCCACCCCGGACGGTCAGCATATTCGATTGCGCACCGCTGGAACGAAGGCCAGACAAAGCTGTCCTGTGCAACTACTTCTGTGGAGCGATCGACGCAGTAAGGGACCGCTTATTGCGCAGCGCGTGGAAGAGGTGGCATGGTATGCGAGACAAATTGCTGATCCTTCTTTACAGTCTGAGCAATGGTTGCCAACCCCTTTGGTCTCTGTGTCCACCATGAAGCCCTCTTCGTGGCGAGATGTACATGCGAGCAATGGGAGAAGCGTGTCTTTGCCTGCGGGATGGGAGCCTACTGCTCAACAGTGGATACTGTTCGACATTGATGACCTTCAAGGATTGGAGGGTCGCACATCTCTGGTAGCCTCGAAAGTAGTCCTTGTTGCCCGAAGGAATCAGGAGCTCAGTGGTCGGTGTCTAGTCGTCCACACTGGGCCACGGGGAGTGCATTTATGGGCTGAGCTACGCGAAGTTCGTGAGCAACCAAAGGAATGGTTCCGGAAGGAAGAAGTCCGCGTATGGTATGCTGAACTTGGATACAGATTGCTCAGCGCATGCCACAGGGCTGGCACTTTTGGAGGTCTGGTTGATATGAGTTCTTGTGCTGCCGGTAGATTTGCAAGAAGACCTGGTTGGAGGCTCTTGAAAGATGGAACTCTGTTTCGATCAAGAGTAGTCATGCATGTTCCCGGGCCAGTGAAGAATCGCAAGCCAAGAATGGTGATGTAAATCCCTACTGTTATGTAGATTACTCGCATACGAGAAACATTGTTTTTTTGTTGCCGATTGTCTTCCCGTTGGTACGATCGTCGAGCTTCGAGTGATTCTGTGTGCAAATTAGTCCTATCAATAGCATGTTCTCTTGGGAGGGAATGGGATAGCGTACATCAACTTGCACATGGAACCTTTTCTACGACGATGCCAAATAATGTGGTTCACAACACTCCAATCTTTACGTGACTGGCATGTCACATGACGGAGAGGATCTCCTGATGAAAGAAACGCGTTCGCCCCCCACGCCATGCACCAATTGAAAGAAAACATACGTCGCTGTGTTTATACTTAACTTTGAAGAACAGAAAGGGGGAATGAATGACAGCTAACCAGTGAGAATCACTTTGTGCGAACAATGGGAGCCACAGTCAATGTTCGCACAAGTTTTTGGCACTGCGTGTCCTGTTTCACAAGAAATCAGTCACAATGACTTAATGTATGAAGCATCTATTGTACCCTAGGAATGTCAACAATTAAGCGTTCTACTACCGATGCTCGAGTCTATCCTATCTGGGCCCCATCTCTACCTTTCTTAGAGCTTGATTTAGCCTTGAGAAAGAGAGGGTGAGAAAGTCGTGATTATTAAAATTTAAATCCATGATCGGGGTTCATCCTCAGTAACGTCACTCTCCATGCTACGACCAGAAGCAGTGCGCCTCAAGGCGGATGAACTGCGACGGTTCTTTCTTCTGACGGCCCTTTTCTGCTGTGCAGCTTCCCTCAACTTTGTGCTGCATATGGCTTTCAAAGTACGACAAATCTTCAGGAAAATACCGCTTTCCCCGTCTTCTAAGCGCACTTCAATGAAGGGTTGGAATTCTTCTGCTGGTCTTCGAGAGGAAACTTCATCATTGCCATCTACATGTACAGGATTGTTGTTGCTATCCCTCGAACATGCACCGTCTTCACTGCTGCCGACAGTTTCAGAGCTTTGAAGTTCATCTGAGCTCGACTTCGCGTCAGTTCTCGAGATGTCGATCTTTTCAGGAAAGTCATCTGGAGAAGACAGCGGTACTCTAGATATCTGCGGAGACTGGGGCGAAATAGCTTTGGAAGGACGTTGACACAGCTTTTGGGCAATTTCCTGATCCGCATGACATGCGACTACTTGCAAGTGGCAGGAGGGCTCGTCATTAACGTTCTTCTGGGTCGACTCAGTTTGATGAATGCCTTCCCCAGTTGATAAAATAGCATCCTCATCCACATGCGATGCGTCCTCTTCTAAGCTCTCCCCTCCTCGCTCACTTCGGAGACCTGGAGCTGGGGAGCGTGGTCTGTCAAAGTTCAGATTTCTCGCGCTTTCTGGCATTTTCCGCTTCGGATATATTTTCTGATACGGAAATGCATCGACTGTGGCAGAACGATTCAACCGAGTAAGACCTCCTCCGCCAGACTTATCAAAGGAGCGCCACTTTCCATTCCGCTTCGTATCATCTGCTCCACATGCCTTCCAAATATTACTTTTGCTGGAAAGTACATCATCTCTAAATGTGCGAGCCGGGAACTGGTCAGAGTTCCCTAATTCGTCGAGATCAAGTACGGCACCAATACCGTGAGAGCGAAACGAGTTGCCATGAGACATACGCAATCGTGCAGCAACATCCATCGGCGTAATCGGTAACAGTCGTCTTCGACGAGGAGGCGCTGGGGCCGAGAACTCGGAAAAACTTTCGGACGGCGTTTTTGCTGCTTGAGAAACAGAATCGTTGAGGGCGTCCGCGCTTGAACCCGTTCTTGCATTCCTCGCAAGAAATACTCCAAGGTCAGACCGCTTTCTTATTAATGGGTTGTTCCGCGTGGATGGCTCTGATAATGTGGATAGGCTGACCGGCGATGTTAATTGAGGATTTCGCTTTCTTCTTCGGTATACTTCCGGTTTCCGTGTAAACAAGGACACTGTAAACTTAATATCATTCTTTGGACATAAGCACTTCAGTGTCCAATCTTGACCCCGCAGACTAAGCGGTGCAGCTCTCGGATTCTGAGTGTCCGCCAAATGAAAATGTAGATGGTGTTGGTAGATTGTCATGGCCATGATCATCTCGGCTATATCAGGACGTTTCTCAAAGAATTCATCAACAGGAATAACCACAACATTCATGGACGGGCCAAATTCTGGGCCGTCGTAAAACCAAGGATGGTGCAACATTTGGTGCAAAGGAATACGCTCTCCAGGGACAGCTCGAATCATGCAACGGATAAAGTCAGCGGCACTGGGAGAGACAAACTCAGGGATTTCAAAATCGCACGCGCGGACACGTTCCAAAAGCGCGTTAACCTCCGGCTCATAAAATGGAGGCCTACCCACAAGGAGGCAGTAGACAGCAACACCAGCAGACCAAATGTCAATCCTTTCCCCACTGTAGACTTGCCCAACAATTTGCTCCGGAGACAAATTGTACACCGAACCCACAAGAGCGCTTGAAAACATATCCCATCCAGGTGTGTACATTCCGCTGTGGCCGAAATCGGTGATCTTCACGTTTCCTTCATTGTCAAGCATCAGATTGTCCAAACGAACGTCCCTATGACAAATTCCAATATCGTGACAATATGATAGAGCTTCGAAAACTTGTCGAATGAAAAATCGGGCCGTCTCTTCAGGCATTCTCTCCTCGGGGTATAAACGAACAATATCGACCATCGAACCTCCCCCGCAAAGCTCCATAACAATATGAAGATTGTTTTCGGACTCGAGTACCTCTTGCAATGCAACAATGTTCTTGTGCTGGGCGGCCATGAGGGACTGAATTTCACGATCCAGCCTACTGAGGTCAGAACATTTGCCCTTTTTGATTATCTTGATGGCAACTTTTTCTCTCGTCTCCACATGCATAGCATACCGTACCACAGCACTACTGCCACGACCGATTGTTCTTCCGAGTTCGTAGTCCCCAACGCGTTCAAGGTGCCGGTTCTCCCAAAACTCATACTCGCGAGTTACAAGGTCTGCAAGCACCATGAACTCGTCTCGACTCAGCATGCCACCATGTGTTGTGTCAAACTCATTAATAACGCTCTCTTCAAGCGTCGCTTGCGGCTCGCGATAAAATACTAACTCCCGCATATCGATGTTGTCCTCCCTTAGCGCTTCCAGAAAAACACGAAGTTCTTCCATCGTAATGACACCTGTACGGTTAAAATTGACCAGCTTCCACAGCCAGGCCATGAACTCTTCCCTTGTGCCTTCACCATGCAATAAATCGGCAAGTTTGTGAATGTTGGTGTGCATAATGCTTTCCAGCACTGCGGCACCAAGAGCCGTTCGTTTCCTGGGATCTTGGTCAAGAACGGACGAATCGTTTTCGCATTGTGACGGGTGCGCAATCCTACCAGGAATCATTTCGAACTCTCTCTGCGACGCAAACATGCTGACGGAGGGGATTCTAGGGACATGGGAACACTCATAATGCTGTTCTTCGACTCCGCTAGAGAACGACGAAGCGCTGGAAGGCTGCGGTCGCGCATCTTGAGTATCAGCGGCAGGCGTCAACGGAGGGGACTCCATGGAAGTTCGAGAGGAGATGTGTTGTGATTGTTCGCTCGGAGAGGAAACACTGGGCTCAGACGGATATGGCGGCGGCATGGCGGCAGCACCGTCCGCTGCCTGCGTTTCCGCCTGTTTCATATAGACGGAACGAACATTTCGAAATGACGAAAAGCGACGATAAGATGTGCGTCCGTCGACGGAACAGTCCTTGACGCCAGCCAGAGAAGCCTTGTGAATGAGGTCGCGAAGGGGCTTATCGTGTTTCATCGAAGTCTCTATTTTCTGTTTTTCGGATTGCAAGAAACGAATGAGATGTTGAAACTCGTTGGCTGTAAGGGTTCCATCCTTGTCTTGATCGAAAAAAAAAAGCGCTGGGAGGGAGCGCGGAGTGGTGAGGTCGGCGCTTGGACACTGCAAAATGTCCTTAAGTGTCAAGTAGCCCTTGCGTTCGACATCGAGCTGGTCAAAAACTGTACGTGTGTCGTCCGGAACGGCAGGGCGGGTGGTACTCATTGCGTTTCCCATCTTTGATGACGGGGAGGGGTGGGGGGGGGGGGGGGGGGGGGGGGGGGGGGGGGGGGGGGGGGGAGAAAAAAGGGGGGGGGGGGGGGGGGGGGGGGGGCGCCGGGGGGGGGGGGGGGGCGGGGGGGGGGGGGGGGGGGGGGGCGGGGGGGGGGGGGGGGGGGTGGCGGGGGTGGGGGGGGGGGGGGGGGGGGGGGGGGGGGGGGGGGGGGGGGGGGGGGGGGGGGGGGGGGCTGGGAAGAGTGGTAGAAAAAAACGCTGGGGATGGATGACCAGCACAGCGGTGGAAGTGGACGACGAGAGGGAAAAAGAGTCAGTCGAAATAGTCGTCGGGCTCCAAATCTTGGTCTGATACGGCTTCTTGAAGAGCCATGCGCCGGTGAAACGAGAGCAAGCACGAAGTGTAGGCGAGTTCCCGAAAACGCGTGGACCCAAGAGAAAGAGGGCGGAGAAGAGGCGGGCGGTGCCGGGCCGACGGGTCAAGGGCAATGAGGGCGAGAAGGGTGGACGGAATGAGAGGTGAGGCAAAGTCTCACGTGCGGACGCGGCGGGAAAGGTGGAAGTGAAAGAAGCGGGATGGAAGGGCACAAGGCGCGTGGCGGAGTGGTGGCGCAGTGGTGGCGGGAGGCGGGGGGGTTGCGCCAACAAAAGGAGGGGTTGCGAACGCGCGGAGATGGGCGTCGGGGCTGGGAGGCTAGGAGGCGCTTGTGACTGCGAGCAGACCGCTCGAGGCGCGTGCGCGCGGCGTTACGCGGCAGCCGTGGGGTGGCCGTGGGGTGGGCAGAGGGATGTCTACGGAGGGGCGCGCGAGCGACGTAGTAAAGTTTGCGCCCATAACGAGTGCGAGCGGCGTGCATGTTGGGGCCGTTAGGGGCCGCAACCGTGGCGGCCGGTGACGTGTACGACGTGTCGCACAGCCGTTGGCATGACCAGATTGGTGGGGCGCGACGGCGCCGCGTCAGACGCGCGTGCAAGGCGCGCGGGCGTGGGCGGCGGGGACGCATAGGGGGTGTGAATCAGCGGCGCTGGAGGCGAATCCGCCTCCAGCACAATTCTGCTCGCCGAGACCGCCCTGTGTGGCTGCCAGGCGCGCCATTCAGCGCCGTTGGCGCCGCCCGCTCTCGCCTTACAGTGCGTATGCACCTGCTTGCAGTGCCTGCAACCGCTTGGCGCGCTTGCTCCGCACTTGCATCTCGCTGAACCCCATCATATCTCCTTATGTACTGCATATGAAATGTGCATCTCTGACATAAACGCGAGTCATCTATCTGTGCCTTTGCTTCTCTGACACGTCAACATCCGGATACCGCCCCACAAACAACACAAGCAACCGCCATCTGTCACCCCCGAAGAGCATAATTCAGGGCTCTCGTTCTCATCTGCTGCCCAGACGCCGCCCTGCTTACATCTGCATGGACGTTCTTTGGAATCACGAAGTGTCCTTCCATCAGATAGTGCTATTTCTGTAAAATAGAGAAAAAATTTGGTCATAGGTAGTACACAAATTAGATCAAGGTCATTGTGAGTCAAATTAATGGTGCAATGTCATTTTTCATTGTTCACATGAAGACAAAGAGGAGTGTTTTTATTCTGAACTTGATCGCTATGAATGCAGCACAACTATGTTCTGGTCCACCAAAGCACTCAAAGCTTCACAGAACAACGGCTGCAGAAAGAGAATAAAGAATGTCGAAAAGGTACCGTTTGTTCTTTTCACACTCCTCACAGCCACGGTTCATGTCTGTAAAACGCCGTTCCCTTTTCTCCACGCTTCTTTCCTGTCGTCAATCGATACGAGAATCTAACATTTGAAAGATAATTACCAGAAACCTCCTGCGTCAACAAAAAAAATAGGGCATCGCAGTCGAATAAACAAGCATTTCGACCAAATTTTTAAATACATGCAGGACTGAAAGCATCAAAGCGGGCTGACAGAAATCTTGTGCTTTAAATTAAAATTCAACAGTTTGACCGACTCATTTCATCAATAGATATTATGCCTGATCACCGGTATGATTGTCGATCTCCTTAAAATAAGTGATGATTCAATGGCTCTGTGTCTCATCGAAAACCTTCACTTGTATGCCCTGGAGAGCATCACAAAAAAAAGAAAATGTCTCTTCAATTACGAACTGTGGAATTTTCGAACATCACGAAAAACTTTTAGTCTCCGCGAAAATCTCGAGAGTACGACTATAAATTGCGGTATAACGGTGCTTGAAGCTTATTCTCGAGCAAGTAAGTTCCTGTTTCGAGAACACTCATATTTTAAAGTTGCTTCTATACAATTATTTTTATTCTATGGAATACGGATAATCATGATACTTTTAACTTAGTCACAGAACAAAAAACGAAAAAACAAATTCTTACAATAAACACTCTAGAATCATCACTTTAAGCGTTTCTATCATTGTAGATTAGGACTGATTTATATCAAACGTGGCACATACAGTGCGTTTCAAAAGTATAGGACAGTGCAAAAACGCGACAAAATATGGAGTTTTGCCTACTGTAGCCACCCCCATTCGTGAAAACCTTCAAAAACGCGTTTCAAAAGTATAGGACATTTCGAACTCGCGCGTGATATTTTCTACAACACGTTGTTTTCTTTCTTCAAAAAGACATGAAATCTTCTACATTAAAAGCTTAAAATACAATACTTCAATCAGTTACATAGATCTTTACCTTTTTTTCCATCTTTATATCATTTTCTTTAATATTCACTGTAATATAAACATAAAGTTTTATTGATAGCCTAATAACGCTCAGCTGCAACAATATACAGAACTTTCTGCACGAATATTATCCTGGCTATGTATTTTGCACTAAAACAACCCATGAAAAGAGCGATACGTTTACAGAAAATGAATTAAATGGTAATGAAAAACTCTTCAAAATTCTTTCGGTTTATAAAACTGAACATCATTTCCGTTTGGAAGGTGCAAATAAACAAAACATACTGCCACAGTGTGCAATGAACATTGAAATAAAAGACAGCTGCGAAAATATTGTATTCTAAATTGAGTAAAAATTTGATTTTGATGAATAACAGTGTCTTAAATATATTTCTATCATAAGCAAAAAAGATCAAACAAAATTTGAACAAACAAAAGTTCTATTAAAGCTTATATTATTCCATGTACTGGACTCTTGATAAAAACAACTACATATAGAGCCTTTGCAGTAAGTATTATAGACTCAAAAAGGCTTTCAAATGCTTTCAAACAACTTTGTATAAAATTTTACATATCTGATCAGAAATGTACACTGGTTTTTCCCTATGATAGTGCCGCCGTTTAGTTGTCTTTAGCAATGAAAAAGATTTTTTGCTTGCTATAAAGTAATGCCATGCCAAGCAGTTACTTGTGCGTTAAGTTCACTTAAACCATTTTGAAAATGAATAAGATGTACTCGTTAGATTGATTTATGGCCAGATTAGGCCATTCTGAACAGGCTTTCATTAAAGCAAAAGTATTTGTGGTACTGTCAGTGGAACAGAGTGTCGATCGGTTCTCTGTCCTCGTCTGTCGGTTGAGTCGTTTCGTCTTCACTCCCCCTTCAGGTCCCGGTCCCCCCGTCCCCCCTCTTGCCGGCTGTAGAGCAGTGACCGCCTTAAATACTAGAGAAGGTTCTAATTGTTAACTACTTACTGTTACCATTAAATTGACACGATGTCCATACTTCCTGGTCACCTGTCATTATATGCCTTGGGTCAAGTCATCAGGGATTGCGAGGTACTGTGTTACACTCACCCTTTTCTTAAGTTCGACGTCCTCGTCGAAGTCTCATAATCTTTAACCAAGTCCTTGCAGTTCTTCAGTTCGTCTCTGGTCATCCATACAGCTTCCGAAACAGGGTCATCTGCAAACGGTACCAAGTAGTATACGCGACGGTTCTCCCGCTTCTTGTCGAGAATCGCAAACACTTCCTGCTCTACAGTTCCATCTACGTCGATAACTACTGACAATGGTCCCTTGCGTCCAAGCGGTTTCTTGTACTTGCGTAGTTTCGAAATATGAAAAACGTTGTGAGCCTTTTTCATCGAAGGTAGAAGCTCGACGCGGTACGTCACCGTTCCCATGACTGAGCTTATTTTAAGTGGACCCAGATACTTGGTTCTCCACTTCGCAGGTAGATCAGCTCTGCTGAAGGCACTTAAGTCTTCGCTTCGCAACAAAACCTAATCTCCTTCTTTAAATGTGATCTCTTTTTGCTTGAGATTTGCATAATGTTGCAGCCTTGCCTGCGCAACAGCTAGATGGTCCCGTGCTAAAGCAAGAAAGGTATTTCTCTTATCCACCAACTCCGCTGCGCTTTGACATTTGACACCACATGCTTCGGGTTTTCTTGTCACTGGGTTGTGTGGGATCCTTCCCAGATCAACTTCGAACGGTGTAAGTCCCGTACTCGCGTTTTTCGAAGAGTTGTACTCAAACTCCACTGTGGAAAGCATCTCATGCCAGCTTTCCTTTTCTTCTTGGATGGTCTTTCGGATCATGTTACTCAAAACTTTGATCATCACTTCAGATTGTCCGTCCGTCTGCGGGTGGTCGCTAGTAGATACGTTGAGTTTGACGTTTAAAAGCTGAGCCAAGCTGTTCCAGAAGTTTGACGTGAACTTCGGGTCTCGATCGGATATCATCTTGACAGGTATCCCGTGCTTGCTGAAAACCTCGTCCTGCTGTAATTGAGCGGCTCCAGCGGCCGTCACTTCCTTCTTCGTAGGAATAAATATCGCCAACTTCGAAATTTTCTCAACTATGACGAACACAGAGTCGAATCCAGCAGTACAACGTGGTATTTCAGTCAGAAAGTCCATGGTTATGACATCCCATACCGTTGCTGGTATCTCATGAGACTGCAGCTTCCCTTGAGGTCCTGTGTTCGGAACCTTGTTCACTTGACAATCATGACATGCGGAACAGAACTTCTCCGTATCGCTGTACATGTCAGGCCAATAGACATGTCGCGCCATCCTTGCGTAAGTCTTTTCAGTTCCAAAGTGAGCGGGGACATGGAATTGCTCAATCATGTCAATATGCAGTGTGTGATTGTCGGTAACATACAGTCTAGTACTCACAGTACCCTTCCACAGTAGGTATTCGTCTTTGAATTCAAAGTTCGACGCTTGATACGTCACTCTGTTGCTCCTGTCAACTTTTTTGTACGGTAAATGAATCACCTGCTTAGCAAAATCGTCGTGTTCATAGCCTGTCTTGATTCGCTACAACAATTTGTCGTTCATCACCTCGATTCGCCGCAAAGCAGGCTGTTGATCCGGTCTCCTGCTTAGAACACCAAGGACGATGTGTTGTGTACCTGGTACGTGTTCCGTCTCATACGTGTATGACTGCAAGACGTCAAGCCATCGAGCTTGTCGGCTGGAGAGTCGGGCCTTTGTCTGCAAGTACCTGATGGGTTCGTGGTCTGTCTTAAAAGTAAACTTCCTTCCCTTCAAGTAAATGTCCCATTCGCGAAGTGCGATCATGAAAGCCAGTTATTCTTGATCGCCTGTGTCCCAGTTTGTTTCCGCTGTGGACAGTCTGTGTGAGAGGTATTCGATTAGTCGGCCGTCCTCTTCAAGCGTAGCATCAACGGCGTACTTCGATGCGTCAGTAGATAATACAAATTCCTTCTCTCACGATGGGTGAGCAAATACGGGTGCGGATGTGAAGGCAGTCTTTAGTTTGTCAAACGCCTTCTGTTGTTGATCCCCCCGTTCAAACTGATTTCCTCGAACGATGTCGCTCACTGGCCGCAGTATCCTGGCATAGTCCTTAATAAACTTCCTGTAGTAATTTTCTAAGCCAATAAACTGCTGCACCTCTCGTACGGATACAGGTGTTGTCCATTCCAGAATTGCATTCCTCGAACGATCCTGCATGGCAATGCCGTCTGCTGATGCATTATAGCCAAGAACGTCGACTTGGCTAACTCCAATAACACACTTCGCGTGTTTCTCGTACAGTCTGTTTGCTCTAAGGATTACAAAGAGCCGCCTCAGGTGCTGTTCATGTTCCTCCTTTGACTTACTGTAGACCAAAACGTCATCCACAAACAAGACCAAACAATCTCCGTTAAAGTCTCGCAGTAGTGTGGACAATAGTCTCGAGAAACTTGCTGGGGCGTTCATCAATCCAAAGCAAAGAACCCTCCATTCAAATGATCCATACCAAGTTCGAATCGCTGTTTTCGGTATGTCCTCTTCTCTGATCCGCATCTGATAATAGGCCCCCAATAGGTCTATCTTAGAGAAGATCTTTGCTTCACAAACATGATCAATCGCTTCAGAAATCACTGGTATTGGGTTTGAGTCGGGTATGGTTATCTTGAGTAACGCCCGGTAGTCACAAACCATTCGAAGGTCACCCTCCTTCTTCTTCACGAAAAATACTGGGGATTCATATGGCGAGCTAGACGGGCGGATAAGTCCTTTCGATAGAAGCACCTGCAACTGTCGTTTGAGTTCCAATAACTCAGCGTGAGAAAGTCGGATCACTGCCCTTACAGGAGGGGCCTGGTCCTTCTTCAAGTTGATCTCAAAGTCAATGCCACGCTTCGGTGGAAGCATGTCTGGTAGTTCATCCAGAAAAACGTCCTGGAATTCTGTCACCAAGTCTGAAACGTCAAGGGACACAGTCATACTGTTCTTTGTGGGCTGCATCCTGACTTCAAATAGCTCTGCCTTTCGTTTCCGCACGAGCTTTTTCATTGTCTTGATCGAATTCTTTTTGAACGTGATCGCGTTCTTGCTTGATCTCGTATTCTAAGGGCGCAGAATCTTCATTGAACCATCAGCTTTCTTGATTCGGACGCAACCTGTGTGCCAGGCAATATCCGGGTGGTGTGTCCGCAACCATTTCCTTCCAATAACAAACTTTATGTCCCCCTTCATTGGTAGAACATAAACTTCTTCCGTGCTTGTGACGTTGCCAAACGTCAGTGTGGCCATTGTCTTGCACTGCGCTGTGGTCCTTGATCCGTTGCCGAGTTCAACGTCATTGTCTACGCGCATCATCGTAAGACCAAGTCGTTTAGCCATACTTGGATCTATAAAACAGTGATTTGCACCTGGGCCGAGGTCTCCAAGTACTCTCTGTCCATTCACGGTGCATTCATAAAACATGTTGCCCTCGTCCGTGGCTGTATTCAATGATGACAGCCTCAATGACACTTCGGGAGATGAGTCATCTTCATTCGCCGTCTCGAGGGACGGCATTACTCTTTTGGGGAATCGTGAGCGTCGGTTGTCTTTCCGTTTCCAGAGTCATCCGGACACGTGTGGGATGGCGTGTACTTCCCACCGCAATTGTAGCAGCGTGCACTATTGCGACACAAACTCCTCTCCCCATCCTCAACCGGTCCTCAATACAGTGCATCCTTTTCTCGGTTCTTTGTCTTGGTTTTTAGTCGCACCCTCCTTCTTGTTTTTTCGTTTCTTCGTTGGTGCACGATTTTTGTTGGTCTTGCTGGAGAGGTCAGTAATACGTTTCGTGGATTTGCTGTTCCATTGCATGGCTATTTCCAGCATTCTTGCGTGCTCATAAACGTCCTGTAAGCTCTCAGGCTCTCCAGTGGGGTACTTCTTCGCGAATTCTTCCTTGAACTCATCAGTCTATCCGTTGAAGAAAAACAAATATGCTTCCGATGAAGGTGTACGACAGATCTCCACCAAGTCGCGAAACGTCGATACATACCAATCTACTGAATTCGTCAGTCTGTGCTTCATGAGCCTTGTCTTGGCTCTTGCCTTCTCATCAGCTGGCACAAATTCCTTAAACATAGCTTCTTGTAAGTCTGACACGGTCGTCGGCTTACGATCGTTTGCTTCGAAGTTCATCATCCATGTCGCAGCCCGGTCTCTCAGGTAACAGTCTGCAAGGTCCAGCATGTTGGACTCTGTCATCTTTCCCAGCTTTCCCACATTTCACGTTGTAGATAAAGGCTCTCACTTTGGTCGAGTTTTGCTCATCGCGGGATCCCGTGAAAGAACTGATTTAAGGTATCTTGGTCGGAGCGATTGGTGGGGTGTTCACTGCATACCTTGCTGATGAAACTCAGCTGAATCGGCTCCTTGTACCGCAGTTCAAGCTGGCGGAACTTTGCTAGTGAGCTGTGCAATCTCGGCCTGTTGCGCTTCGATCAGCGAACGCATGCTCTGCAACTGTTCTTGCATTGCTTGTATCGTGGCAGCTGCTCCAATAAAACGCCCTGATCCATTTCCTGGACATCCTCCGGTACTGGAGATGTGTTCATCGACATCTCGGAAAGTGCGGAACGTTGCGAAGGTCGTGATTCAATTCTTGCAGCCGAACGTGTCCTCGGTCTCGGTATCTGCGACGGTCTGGTAGGCATTTGTTCGTCGATCCGTTCGTGGCGATGCTACCGAGTGGAACAGAGTTTCGATCGGTTCTCTGTTCTCGTCTGTCGGTCGAGTCGTTTCGTCTTTACACCCCCTTCAGGTCCCGGCCCCCCCGTCCCCCCTCTTACCGGCTGTAGAGCAGCGACCACCTTAAATACAGGAGAAAGTTCTAATTCTTAACTAATTACTGTTACCATTAAAGTGACACGATGTCCATAATTCCTGGGCACCTGTCATTATTTGCCTTGGGTCAAGTCATCAGCGTATGCGAGGTAATGTGTTACAGTAAGCCCTCCTCTCGAGGTAGTAAAGCACAACGTCTGTTAGGAGTTTTGGTTGACTCCAAAGGCGCGTATTCCTAAAGGTGGTCTCCGGTATCCGCTGTCACGAGCCGGGGGAATTCTTGAAGGGGATCCGCAAACGCCAAGCGGAGGGGGAGGTTCACTGGGCGGACAATGCTCCTACAGGCGCTGCTATGATGCGACCTGGGGATCGGCGGCTTAGAAACCTGCGTAGATGGACAAGAGACTCCAACCGGAAAAGAAGATAAAGACTCAAGGGTGCTTGTCTTTACTTCCCCAGAGGTGGAGCTCAACCAGCAGGTTCAATACCAATCCGGGAGCTCGCCTCGGCAGTTCTCACTATTGTACTTACCTGCCAAAATTAACTAAAATAAATAATAATTCTACCGTTCCTCAAGGATACTGTAGCGCACGTGGGCGGGACTATGCACCACGTGGCCCAGCGAATAAAATACGAGCCCTCCTTAGGAATATTATACCTTAAGGCCAAGCCACCCTATTTCCGTAGGAGCCGCTGTACTACATACCCCCTTCTCTAAATTGCAGCACGTCCTCGAGGGGCATCTTCCGCATTCTTGATCCCTGGGGTGGCTCCTATCGGTGTTGAGACAAGTGCGGCCTCTGGCGGTTTGCCCGTTCTGCCCTTCAGGAGTTCCTTCCTTATCCCATACTCCTGCGCGGCGTACTGCCGCGGGCTCGCGTTTCATCCCTTGCGGCGTTTGTGGGCTCTGCTCCTCCATCCCCCGGCTGCGTCTGCTCCTTCTTGGTGTCACCGGTTGGTGCTGCTGCGCCAGTCGGCAAAAAGATTGTCCGCGTCCTCCGGCGTACCGTGCGTGGTGCAAGCGAGCAACTTTCGTGGACGGAGCATGGGTCAGTCCCGAGGGGATACCGACCCCCTGGAGGTGCTAGCCACTCCGACTCCTTCGAGGCCACTTCTTTTGGCATCACCCACTTCTTCGCGTCCGCTCATTCCATCTCCAGGAAGTTGCCAGACTCAAAATTCTCTCGTTTGCACCTCCGTTGTTCTCCGTTGCATATGAGCGCGCGCCCCGCGATGGTGCTCCATACCTCGACTGATTCCGGTCGCCCGGCTTCGCGTAGAATTCCACGATGGCGGCTTGACACGGCTCCCTCCGTGGAGGGGCATTTAACTTCGAATCGTTCCCCAAATGGTGCCAAATCTCTCTTTTCTCAGGTGCTACCACGCGTTCGGTCGCCATCCACCCGGCTTCGTACACCTTCGGAATGTCTTCTCCGACTCCGGCGCCTACATCTCCTTCAAATCCTGGGGTATATCACACCTCAACCGGTGCACCGTTCCGTCCAGGAGAACCCTTCGATCATCGCGCCACGCGGGCGTTCGTCCCGTTCAACGATAGGCGCGTGAGTCTCCCATGTCCCGTGGAGGATTACATTTACCATTTCGGTCCGTGCCTTCAGGCGATGCGATTCCGCGCCGTCCCAGAAATTGCGTGGAACGACCAAAAGCGGAACCGCGTCGATGCGTACCGCGCCCACTGGCTTCATACTGCGGTACATGGTGACAATGCTCCAACCACGGTAGGACACTGTGACACTCCATACCTGAGGTGCGCTGAGGAACGAGAGATCCAGGCGCGACTCCAGGTCCTGCTCCACAAGGAGAGTTCGCACCAGAGAGCGGGGCAAACCGAAAGCATTGCCAATGGGCGCTCTGCTCTCGCGGTGTTGCCCATCGAACCCACACACGATCGCCTGTACTGGCTCAATCGGAATCGATGGGGGACGCACCGTGCGAACGAAACTCGCGTACACACCGCTTTTGGGTACTTCTGTGGGTAGCATAACACAGAATTCCATGATATGCCCTCCGGGAAACGTCCGTAGTACTACCTTAAGGTGAACGACTCCTGGAGGGATCACCGGGTCTCCCGCACCTCTGCGTGGCGACACCCATGAACTTCGCGTATCATACCTCTGTGGTCTTGGATCCCCATGACTCCCTAGGGCGGTTCTTCATGCTGTTCGCATCGACGGAGTTTGCGGTCGGCACCCTGATGGCGTATCTCCAAGCGGCGGACGAAGGCGTAACCTCCTATACTCGATGCCGCGACGGCCGCCTCTACTGAGACTCGTCATTTCAGCCGACCACTGGCCGTTTGCTCCAGTTGTCGGCATCCATCATACGGGTCCTGCGCTCCTTTGGCATCCAAAACCTGGTTACGGGCACCGCATGGAGTGCGTCCGAGGCAGAGAAACTTACAACAGCAAGGCACAACAAGGCATGACAGTTCCGTACACTCACGAGACCGTCACAGTGCACAAATTCACTCAACCACCTTACACTCTCTGTATTCCGCCACCACTCGTGTCCATACAGCAATGTGTGTGTATAGTTACCATGACGAGGCACATTACACTAAACCATATCTGGTGTACATGAAGCTGAGTTTGGAAACCATATGGTAGTGACCAACGTACCGAGTAGCACACCTGCACACGTGTACCACACAGAGGCAACGT
>JAHNZQ020003148.1:114468-148997 GCA_019155205.2 Gracilaria vermiculophylla
ATTCCCCCGGCTCGCGACAGCGGATACCGGAGACCACCTTTAGGAATACGCGCCTTTGGAGTCACTAAAAACTCCTAACGGACGTTGTGCTTTACTACCTCGACAGGAGGGCTGACAGTACCACACCCTGAGTTGAGCAGCGCACCAGTGGAGATGTGATGCACTTCAGGGTTGGACGAAGAAGTAGACGTTTGGGCTCAATAAGTCATGCCAGATGTGTAGGAAGTTGGAAAAACGGAGACCGAGTGTATAAAAGCACCAGAGGAGATTGACGAAACAACACTGTAATACAAGTCCGCTACTACACACCTATCCACGGAGGGAATCGGGTCACGAAGCCATTGATAAATACGCAGAGAAGATGGAAAAGGAGAGGCGGGGGAGGAAATGAGCACTACCATAGGGAGCGGGTTCATATCATATGGAAGCTGGCGGTATAAGAGAAGGGAAGAAAAGGAGCGCCAAAGTCTCCAATGAGGATAAACGAGCGAGCATAACGACTTGAGCGTTTCCCGAAAGAAATCCTCCAGGAAATCGGAGGGTGGAGCGTCGTGGGGGACCCAGCGGCACAGCACCACGAGTAGAGACCACCGAACAGCGCACACCAGTCCACGCCACGGCTGGAAACGGCAGGCCGTCTGCGCCGCATGGACGCTACTCGGGATGCACGGGAAAGATCACAGTCGACTGGCATTATAGAACCAGCACGATACGCCAAGAAGGAGAAAATGAGGTTGGGTCAAGAAGAGTTAGGAACCCGAAAACGCTTCAAATGAGGTATGCAAACCCGCGGTCGGTTCGCTGCGCAAATATTAGAGAGCTGGAAGGAATCTTCTGAAAGGGGGGATTTGTCGCTTGTGGGATACCGTTATGACGTAACGTCCGTTAGGAGTCACTTAAGGATCG
Organism: Gracilaria vermiculophylla; assembly: GCA_019155205.2. NCBI lineage: Eukaryota > Rhodophyta > Florideophyceae > Gracilariales > Gracilariaceae > Gracilaria > Gracilaria vermiculophylla. The sequence goes on from JAHNZQ020003148.1 coordinate 115,375, forward strand.
ATCTATGAGAGAATGCATCTCAGGGGCCTGGTTCAATTCAGGAAAGGGGGTACTCGACGGACTTTGTGCGCTATCACCTCAAAAGAAGAACTGACAATACTGCACCTCAAAAGGAGAACTGACAATACTGCACCTCAAAAGAGATAGTAAAGTTCCTGTTTGACTATGTACTTTTAAATCAGAGGAAGTCCCATACTTTTATTATGGACCAGGAATTGGTTTCCCAGGCACGTGTTTCTTAAGAACTGCCCAGTTTGCTCAATTTTCCCGAGGTCATGGGCACAAAGAACCACTCAGAAACATTTGGTCAGAAGGTGAATAAGATCCGAACTTTCTCGTCGATAATCCGAGGCAAGATCCGAGAAGGGACATCAAGGTGGGATAAGGTACTATGTGACACGGAATATCAGCCTATCTCAAGATCAAACATAAGCACTGGCCTTAGTGCACTAGGAACAGATTTTCGAGAGATCCTTCAGTCAGAACGGACACGGATCATTTGGTAGGTCAGTACCAAATGTCAACCTGCTTGTGACATTTTTATTTGCAGGATAACGATTCGATATCTCACAAATAAAACGCTCTTCAATGTCGTTGCAAGGTAGTTATTTAAGGCTAACAAGAAAAAAGGGCGTAAAAATGTTAAGATAGATAGCGTTGTTCCGGGAATAAGTAAAAGAACCAATGCTTTTTCTCAAACTGCGATAGCAAAAGTGACAAAACAGGTTTGCGGAACGTTTTAAAGTTTTCAAATTTCTTTGACCTGTAGCGTACAAGATCAAACTACTTCCGGTTTTTTGTAGAACACGCAATGTGCGTTGACGGTTTGACGAGTGGTTCCGAACTTGAGTTCGGTCTTGCAATAAGGCGAGTACCGTGAACGTAAATAATGCATCAAAGCACCCACATGAACATTTTGAACCGGGTCCAGAACCTAATGACACCGTTTGCTGGTGTCTATCTGACCAACGACCTCATATGAGGTCAAATGACCTCATATGAGGTCAATTTTAATTACTTTGTAATTAGGTGGAAACATTAAAACTTTTCCCTTTTTTTGTTCGGATATCCTTATCGTGTTGTCGACGCCGGCAGCGCTGAACTGTGTCCACAACAACAATGGGTGTATTGTGACTGTTACATCAATCAGAGCCGTCAGCAACATTCGTGAACTATGGCATCGTCCACAGATCCTTGCAGAACTGCTAGAACAACTGTCAACAGCCGCGCTCGCCTGGTTACCACTAACGCGGAATGTAAACGATAGTATGGATCGTTGTGGAAGTCCAAAACGGTAAAAGGAATATTTCAAAATGTTGATGTTCGCAGAATCAACAATCAAAATTTAACATTCTTGACGGAAAACTTTCGTTTACTCAATCGTGAGAAAGACGTTACTCTGCCTTTATCGAGTGTCAAACTCTGTACCGGTGTTAACGAGACCCCCAACGCTGCAGAAGAACAAAATCAGTCGATTGACGCGAATAACATCGAAATTGTTGAAGAAGAAGCGATTGTTACACCACCGAATATGAAAGTTTTGCAAGGGCAGACAGATAATCAAAATCTGCATACAATCTGCCAATCAACTATTGCTCATGCTTGGAAATGGGAAACATGTGCGACATTGAGTCCTCTGAATGGTTGTATGCAAATTCATCAATGGGAAGTTATTGACCCAGCAGGAGATTTTATCTCACCGCGTCACGTTCCTTCAAGAATGACTGCATTGGATTTCTTTGTCTGGATGTTTCCCATGCCTCATTTGCAATTTATCGTGAGCAGAACAAATATCCGGCTGGAAATCAAAGGCGCTCGGAGGACAACAGGAGGGGAGGTGCTCAAAATTTTCGAAGTTCTTATTTTTATGACTCGTATTGAGTTTTCAAACAGATGCGATCTTTGGAGCATTAAACCTTTTTTAAAGTTCATTCCACAACCTAAAATTGGGCTTGCTATGTAACACAACCGTTTTCAATCGCTTAGAAACTGCATATGTTTCAGTGGAAATGGTGTGACTGAAAAGCAAGGAATCGTGAGATGGCCGTTTATAGCCGGTTTTGTGAAAGCGCTCAATAATCATCGCCGTTCTTTTGTCAAGCCATCACACGCATTATGTGTTGACGAAGGAATGTCACGATGGTACGGACTAGGAGGTCATTGGCTTGATGTGAGGCTTCCACATTATACTGCGTTGGACTGAAAGCCCGAAAATGGCCTTGAAATGAAAGCTGTTTGTTGTGGACGAAGTGGTATGATGCTCAATATTGAACTCAATATGGGTGCTAATAATCTGGAACAGGATTTTGATTCCGATAATGCTCATGAAACGGCTATTCTACTCCGTTTAGTACAACCGTGGTTTGGATAAAATCGTTTTGTATGCGCTGATTCTTTTTTTGCATCCGTCAACACCGCTAAAGCACTCATGGAAAAAGGGTTGGGATATACTGGAGTAATCAAAAATGCATCTCGAGAGTTTCCTATGAAGCACCTATCTGAAAGTACTTTAAGGAACAGAGGCAACTATATATCTATGATTTCAAAATGAAGCCTCCGTAATAGTGACATGATGGCCGTAATGCAGAGGGATCGCGATAAAAATTATTTATTTCAACCTCAGGCAGAGCTAATCCCCGTACTCCTATTGTTAGGGAAAGATCGAGGCAGGAGGGAACTATTTCCAAGAAAATGGAATTTGAGGTTGCAATTCCTGAGATTTGTGAAGAATATTACAAAACATGTTCAATGATCGATCGCCGAAACAGATGCCGACAGGGTGATTTAAATCTGTAAAAGAAACTGGAAGTGAAAGAATTGTCAGTTCGAGTCCATTGCTCTCTTTTAGCAATTTGCATTGTGGATGCATGGAAACTGTATAAAGCAGAAAATGGAAGCAGGAGCGTTAAATGTGGACATCACTTTTATTATGAGCTGGCTGATGAATTATTAGACAATACTTGGGACACGACTGGTTTAATGAAAAGAAATGAACCGGAAAATGAAAATAATATTGAACAGCCAATGTTTGCTGGCACTGGCCTGCATTTAATGCAAACCAAAAGAAGAAGAAACACAAAAAATGGAATGATTACAAAAGCTTTATATCAAGGACGATGCAATTCTTGCAGAGGTAATACGAAATCGAAGTTTTCATGTTCTGCATGCTATTCAAGGAAAGAAAAAGAAGTGTTTTTATGTCACACTGGTACGAACAGAGATTTTTTAATGAAAAGAATTCAGGAGTGTCACGGTATAGAGAAGCATAGTATCTACAAGAAATGTCAACAACGTTGACAACATTCGTTATTTTAAGTAAAATACCTCATTTCAATGCAATTATTGAGAAAAAGTTCTTTGACCCTAAGCCCCCAACTAATTCAAGCCGCATTATTTTGACTTGCTAGATTATTTAAAATCTATTACGAAAATTCTCCTTAAGCAGATGTCACCTTATTCTGTCTGCTGTTCAAGTGGGTGTTGAAAACGATCTGAGAGTTGAAATATTTTTAGAATTTGTCGAGCTTTCGAAGGAGTTTTGAGTTTTTAGAAACTCAGCGAGGTTCGAACTCAGGACTTGTTGCTCGCATGTAGTCTGATGACCACTGAGCTGCTGTGGTAGCTCAGCGTTCGGCCTACAACTATTTATTGTGTACAGGCAATCCTGGAGAACGGGTTTTTAAATCTAAAATTTCCAAAATATTAGCCTACGGGTCAACTTCCAATTTTCTATTTTTAGTTTTGCGTAATGGTGCGCTGACCTCATACGAGGTCGACTTGACCTCATATGAGGTCGGCGCACCGGTCGAATAGACTCTAGAAACGGATGGGCCTGTCCGAGTTGATCTGTGTGCCGTTGCTTCCTGAGGAACTGAATATTCGAGGCTACCCTACAGAAGAAACCCGTTGCGCGTCACTGACCACTGCCGAAATACAGCAGATGCCAAGATATATGCCCGTTCTCTTGGTACCGCGCGCACGCGCCCTATCCCACTCTCACAGTTCGTGGTCATAGCGCACGCTCGCCTACGTAAAGCCCTTCAATAGTTAGCAAAGTGTTTTGACGAGAACGCGTATGTTTTCGGATGTCCCTTTGTTCTCAGGATGGCTGTGGCACGAAATTATGGCATTGTGTCTGTCGAGATAACATCGACGCTGAAGTTGGTGTTCCAGACGGCTCAGACCAAATCCAACACTAAATTGACAGCCTGCAAGGCTAAATTTGACAACGTGAACATATTCCACGATGAATAAAAGCAAATGCATTCAGTCTCGATCAAATACTACGGTTAAGCTTCTAATCTGCAGCACTGTTCATCATGGCTGAAATAAAAGGCACCAATTGCTTCGAGGGGCCTACGGCCGATGTTTTTCAGGCGTATATTAATGCGGCGTCGACTGCCGCTTCCAAGTGAAGTGCACGCCAGTTTTTTGGGGTACTTCGCATATGTTCTCTTACTGTGACATCTGCCACACAGAGTTAATATGACTAAATCCCCCGCAAGCGGCCGTCGGCACGCGTCTCACAAATGTGGCACAGGGAACTCCCAGAAGAACTGGTGCGTGATACGGTGCACCGGGGATGGCCCAAATGGCCCGATAATGTTTTTTAGTAGTTACTTTATTTATTTAAAAGTACTGTAGTTAAGGGCGCTGGCGTCACCATTGCAACCCTCAGTAAAGTGCAAACGTTTTCCAGGGAGGTTTATGATGGCTCGTTGCCTACCCACTGGATTCTGGCTAGGCCGAATATACAAAAACGGTTACTGTTTCGGGCGCCATTCACGTCCTTTTGTACTGCGCATTCCATAGTAGCCCACCAGCACGTGTCACGCGACGTAGCACGAGCGCTGGATGACCTTTTGTCACGCCCGCGGTAGCCACACGTGGCCTGCTGGCTACCATATGGGTGCCGGAAGGCGTCTGCTTTGCACCGTCAGTTTCGCTTTTTCGATATTTACTAATTTACTTATATTGGCTATTTCAGCCTTAGAGCTACAGTACTTCACGCCATGGCACTCCGGCCTTTGCGCCCAGTAAATGGCACCCACCCATATCTCCGGTCTGAACTTTTCGCCAAGGCGGGTATCTCTCCCCACATTGGAGAAGTACGCCGTGGACTGCGGACGTCAACCGCCCGTGATGCCAAGAACCATCTTCTGGACTAATCCTTTCTTCTTTCTCGATCACCCTTGCACGAGGTCTTCCCCAACGGACCTCCTGTTTAACCCCTTTCGGGCTACGTCTGCCACCCGCCGAACACGGCTGGCCCAATACCCGCGCGGCGCATTACATTACCTGGCCGCGCCGAGATGGTCCGATATTTAACTTGGGATTCTCACCAAACATTACGGAAACAGCCTCAATCTCAGGACTTCACGGATCCCTTGTTCTAATATTTGTCTTTTCTCCTGGACCCCTTGCGACGACTTGGCCCCGTATTTACGCCCGGCTGAGGTGACTCGCCTAAGAAAATCTCTGCCTCTGAACATCTTGCTAGGGAGAGGTTCAGAACATCCTCCGTAGTTCTTTCGCCTTTAGGTCACTGCACTACACTCAGTAAATGGTAACCCTGGTTCCGGCTTTGAGCCTTCCTTCTACGTCGGTATTTACATCTCGCGGGGAATACCCCTTGGCGTACGGTTGCTCATCCGCCTTGGTCGCTGGGAGCGCCCATACTCGGATATACTACTAGTTTAACTGTGCTCAATATTTGCAGAAAAATCTTTACAATTTCTATTCTTCGCCTTACGGCTCCCCACCTTTTTACCACCTTGGTGGTTCCTCCCCCATCTTGTGGACCGCGCGACCCGCGGTCCTCCTTCCCCTCCCATCTTTTTCTCACAAAAAGGCATAACAAACCCATACAACCATCTAGTGGGGATCCTTCTTTTACCTCTCCACGAAAAGCTGCCGGGGCATCCTCGGTCATACACCGGACATTGCCTTGGTGCTCCCCCAAGAGGGCTTTACCTCCAAACTACCTCTGTAGAGGAAGATTCTGACGTCTTTGTGTGCTTTTCCTGCTTGCGGACTATTTCACTATACCAAATATCTGCCGAATTGCATCAATGCAGCGCTTATTGATGTATCCTACGAAGCAAACAAAAACAATCCTGCCGGAGAAGTAACGAACTTTGTTGTGAACACTATTATGGCGTTGGATCGGAATAACGCGTTAGAGGTCCTGAAAGACAAGGATCTTGCCAAGGCCTTCAGCGAGCGTGTGGTAAAAATTTTGTAGGGCCCTCTCTTGAAAGAACGTATCAAAACTCGCCGCCGTGGTTGGACAAAGAACCAGCTTTCCAACATCAAGTTCTTCAAAAAGAGGTCTGCATGCTGGCACGCGATCTGTCATCAACTAAGATGGCACGCCAACGCGTCGGAAAACAACAGAGCTCTCGGGGATCGAGATTTACGCGTGTGCGATGCAATGGCAACCATAAATCAACCGGCGTTACTCCAAGCAAAAAGCCTCCAGCGCGCAAGCGCAAGAGTGACATTTGGATGGATGACTGTCTGAACCTGGATTCTGATTGCATGATCCCACTGAAAAACCGACAGCATACCAGCAAAACTCGATAAGAAGATCTCTTCGACAAGCACTACAAAAAGAAGTTTGCCAAACGAGCAAAGTAGGTAACAAGCACTACTTCTTCGTGCTGACTTGCGACGGACGCCGATGGAGGCCACATCCGAGGTACGTTTGAGCAGGTTGTTTTCGACATAAACCTCGGAGGTTGAGGTCCCAATTTCAGTGCGATATCCAAATCTTCTTTCCAAAAAATGAAAGAAGCGAAGGCTTTAGAATCAGAGCAGTACGTTAAGGAACCTCTCACGTTGGTGGGCGCGTTCAAGACCGTCAAGAACTCTTATTGGGCAACTGCAAGGTTCTCATACACCATCACTATCTAAAGGTTTGGCTCTAATGTACCAATTTGCGTACGAGGTGTTTTTTTTCTCAATGAAGACAGCAGTGTGGAAGAGACTTTTCTTTGCCGGACTCTCCTGAAGGCTATCGTTTTCGACCTCAACGAAAATCTCCTCCGCGCTCATCCGCTCATTCATAACGACCACATTAACTCATTAGAAAAGAAGCCTCTGAAGCTTGCTGTTACCTTCCAGAATGGCCTATCGTACATGGCAGCCGACGATGGCCCCACGGAATTGCCAGACTGCCTCACTATTGATATTGGAAAGGACTCCGACGAGTCTATCTCGAAGGAAATCAACAAAATTGACGGTGAAGCTGGGGAGAATGAAATCTCCGAAATTTGGTTGCGCCACATAACCGTTATGCTCCAAGAGTATCGCGACGTTTTTCGAATAAAGCTTGGCAGTGATGCTCCCGGAGACGTTCTGTCTCTTGTGATAACGCCAATCAAATATGCGAAACCGCAGTGCCCCTTGCAGCGTCGATACATTTTACGGTAACAGTAGATCCTCTTCAGTACCATTAAGGAGCTCGAAGCAGTCGGGGCTATTATCATCCGCGTGCTAGGCAAGTCTGGGTCTAACGGTGCCTAAGCCAGGCACGAACCAGGTGCGGTTGACTGTCGATCTGCGAAAAACTAATGTGAAAATCGTGGAATTCACCTCAGCAATGCCTTGTCTGAACTCGAAATACAAGAACGTCACCATAAGTAATTATTTTGCCAATATTGACCTCACGCACGGTTACTGGCAGGTCCCTCTCTCTCCGGAGTCGCAAGAGATGATGTTCATCCAGACATCCATCTTCGTCTATTCTTACCGCCGCTGGTTGCAGGGCGGCAGTAAATCTGGAACCCATTTCCTAGCCATACTTCAACTGCAGCTCGATGAACACATAGAAAAAATGATGCAATCGATCGCAGATATCTTATTTTATGCAAAGGACGAGACAAAACTCCATGACTGTATCGGATCCTTTTTCCGCATTTGTAGCGAAATCGGACTGAAGTTACACGAAGAGATATCCACTATGTTTTTAAAATGTCCTGTTTTGCTGCCATAGTATTTCTACATAAGAAATCCAGTACCATCTTCGACATTTTGACTCCTTAGTGGCAATGAAACGACCCGTAATGGCTAGCAATTTGCAAGAATTCAATTGCACAACGAACTGGATGCGTACTTCTATTCCTGCATACGCTGAACAAGTCGATCCGCTTATCGAGTTATTTGGATGCTGTTGCAACCACACCGGTCAGCGCACGAAACGGACGCTTCGCAAGCTCTGCACAACTAGCTCGTGAGGCAGTGATCATGATGCTGCTTTTGCCGACATCATGGATCAACTCGCTGTCCTTGACAAGCTCGCGCATCCCGACTTCGGCCGGCTACCATCTTTCTCTTTTTACCAATTCGTTGGACACTCATCAGGCTGCGGATCTCACCTATGTACCCAATGAATACCGCGCCGAAGATATCAAAGACCAGCATAACGAACCGCTATGCTTCCAGTCCGGTGTCTCCTCGGGATCAGCTGCAAACTGGTCGGTTCCTGAAATTTAAGGGTACGAAGTCGTAGGTGCCATATGTCGTTTGGACAACCCCGTCTTGAGACTCAAAGTGAACATGTTTGCGGATCACGCGAACCTTGTTTTATATCCACGACCCTTACGGCAAAAATCCTGAAATTGGATGCCTTACCGCAAGTGAGCTCATGCGTTGAGCAATCAAGCTTTCCCCGTTTCGGTACCTTGTCGAACACCTGCCTGGTAAACGAAATGCCTGAACCGACATGCTTACTGGTTGGCCGAGAACTTTGAAGCGTTGCGTAAACGCAACCAGGGTTCAACGATCCAAGGCGCTCATGTGCGCCCCAATAAGCCCTGTCTTGGATCCACTAGCCTAATGAACAAGACATACAAACCTCGCAGTCTGCTTCGAAAGAGAAGTCACTTACATCTTTCAGAAAGATTGAGAACGTTTTCAAGACCATCAATGACATCGTGTGAATACCAAGATTTAATCAGTCTCTCAAGCTTCACGTCATGGCAGCCGTTCACACAAGGCATGGTGGTCACCGAATGTGGCGCATCACTCTTGCTAATATCCTAGCCCATTTATAATGGGCAAACATGAGTTTTGACGTCAAGTCACGAGTACGTTTCTGCCTACACTGTCTCTTTACAGAGACCAGTAAGATCGTACAGCGTCCTCTACCTCACGTTGTGCACGCTTCAGAACCCAGCAAGTTGCTCCATTTCGATTTTCGTTTCATGTGAGACGGAGAGAATAATTAGACATATTTGCTTGTTTTCAGGAACGACCATAGCGGGTTTGTGTGTCTAACACCGACCTATGACAAAACTTCCAGGACCGTGGCTATAGCATTCATCGATTCGTGTGACAGAATTCGTGTTCCTTTAACATTATGCGCGTCGTGAAGTCCTCTCTGTACAATTGGATTTTCAGCCGCCTTAATAGCCTTTAACACCTCACCGTTTTCACGGATCATCGGCAAGACACACCGCTACATGCGATTTCGCGTACGGTCCGGCCTAAGGTTCAGGTGCGTTACATGTAATTAATCCGCTGTTCCCAGTGCAAGTAAGAGACAAAGCTTGTCGAATCTCTGGAAGCAATGCACAAAGATGTAGCAGGACGTTCAAACAAGACACGGGAAGCTGCGATGTACCTGCACAAATGGGAGACGCACGTACGTGCTACCAACCTCAGCGAGGGTGACTACTTCCTACGCTGCATACCGGAACGATACACCATGCGCAAACCTTCGTTGAAATGGCAAAAAGCCTTCCGAGTTTTCGAATGTAGAAGCAAATTCATATTATTAGTCGACAGCCTCAATAACTGAAAACGAGAGGAAGATCACGGAATTAGGCTGTTGATCTTCACAAACAAGGACTTTGATATTAGAGAGGAAATTTCCAACAATGTTCCATACCGGTCGGGTGAGCTTAAGTCAAAGTCCTCTGTGACACGGTTTTATGTCTCCGAAAATGTTTCCAATAATAATTTTCTACAAGAATCGAAAAAACTGCACTCACACCTACGAATGATTCGAATACCTTTTGCGCCTTTGATGCTATTTCTGGATTTTGTTATATATCTTGGTCACATTCGTCAAGGGCGCAGAAAATGCGCTAACATTTCTAATACATCTTCAAAAGATCTGAACCAATGTAATTTTTTTATCGATAATTCAGTAAATGTCGTTGTCTTTGGAGAACTCCCCAGAACTTCGATTTTCTTTAAATTGATTCTGACAATTTATTTTTCAAATATCATTCCCGAGATTTCGATTTCTTCCTTTGTTATTGAGTACTCCAATGGCGACACATGAGGTGCGCGGAAAGCTCATATTGTCAGAATGATCAGCATGTTGCAATTATTAAATGTCTTGCAGAATATTTTGCGCTCCCGAAAAGTGCTGTAATCTTCTAAAGTAGTCATTCCAAGTCACGGAATCTAATAAATGTATAAAAAAGATGCCAAGCTTTCATAAGAGAGAGAAACTCTATTCTGCAATTTATATGTCACTGAAAAAAGCGCGCCATTTTTGCAGACTCTCTATACTATAAGACGATTAATATAGACTTATCAAAATCTTCTTTTGTTCTATCTTCAGTTTTAAAAATCGATATTTTTGATGCAGCGTGGAACAGATCTTACAAATTTTGAGACGTGCCGAAATGTTTCTTTAAACAGCGAAGCATGTTTTGTACCTCACATCGCTAGAACTTTGCTGCGCTCTTGGTGTGTTATTTGCAACTCTTTAAAGCATACCAATCTCTCTCATTGACGACCATTTAAAGCCAGGCATAAAAAGGTTTCATGAACGGTCAAAAAGGAACCTGTTATAGCTGTTACACTTCAAAAATATCAGCTACAGAAACTCCAGAGGACTACACAAATTCCGTTACTGTTTGAAGGATAAAGTAAAGTTTACAGTAGATTCCATACCCAAAGTATAAGAAAATGAAAAGCGGTTCGATGATGACGTCCAAACATAAAATTTTAATTGTGGAATTTGCTAATAAGCATTTGAAATTGGACCCTGGGATTTGGAAGAAGGTGGTTTCTAGTGGTGAAGAGAAGTTCAAAAAAGACGGCTCAGATGGATTAAATCCCTACTGACATGATCTTCGAAAGGAACCTTTTTTAATTTTTGAAAACGTCAAAATGGTGGAGGCTCAGTCATATTTTGAGAAAGCAATTCCTATATTTGCGATCCGCAACGTTCTTTAGGTGAAATAAGTTTAAAGTCGGACCAGTATATTACTTTTGTGTAAGAGAATGTATTGCCCTTTTGTTTCAAAATAATTGGGGGATAACTTGATTTTCAGCAAGATGGAGCTCCTGTGCATATATCAAAGTGAGCTAAAAACTAGTTTTCAGAGAAACGTGGAGCGGGTCTAAACTTTCCAGCAGAAAATCCAGGTTTAACCATTATCGAGAATGTTTCGGGAATGTTGGAAAGGGCTGTGTAGACTAAAAACGGCGAATTAAAAGTAAGGAGGACATAATAGAAGCCATAGGGGTTGCTTGGTCGAATAGTCAGGAACAGTACATTCGCAGACTGCGTAACTCTATTCCCGACAGATTGCTGTTATATTTATAAAAACATTAAGAAAAATGGCAGGATAAAATTTCACTTTCGTATAGTACCTACGCTTCAAAACAACATTTTTCTACTATTTCTGCCCTGCTTTAGACCTAAGGAAATATAGACAATGGTTTTATTATTAGATAGAATATAATAGACGCAAAAAATATTTTCGTGCAGTGATTGGAGCTCAAAAAGAAACATTGTGTGTGCTTGTATTATAAAAATTTTGCAAGTAGTAATAGGCGTATTGCATAAAAAGTTACAAGGAGATATGTCATTATTTTAGATGCAAGATCTCATTCTGGCTAAATACTAACACGTCATCCATATTTACAACTGAAAACTTGTCAATACAATAGTAGAAAGCCTTGTCCATTAGGAACTAAATAGTAGAGAGAGTGTCGCACATTCCCATTAGAATGCGGTATCCAAACTATAAATACTTTTAATTACATACGGATTGTCGCATATCGTTTGGTCAAGCATGGATTCGATTGGATCCTGGTCTAAAGCATAGTTCGTGCTCCCAAGCAATTTAAACATCTACTCCTGATTCGGAAAAAATACTTCAAATCTATTTGTAATACAGATTAATTTAAGAAAGTCTCCCAAACCTCGCAACGGCATTGATTTTTCATTCAAGAAGTATAGCGGACTTCTATATGTATATTTCTGCGTTCTATTCCTTTTTTCTCAAATGATCTTTGACGCCATTCTTTGTCACTTGGAGCCCGGTCGAAAGAGGCTGGTACAAAGCTCTTTTCGGCAGTTCTGGATCTTCATCGACTTTGATCTCGTGACCAACTTCTCATCTCGGCCTAAACTCTTTCAAAAACTCTCGCCATAATACTTCATGGTACTTTCAAGTTATACTTCAAATCCTCGGATTTAAGGAACCTAACAACGTGCTATTTCTTACAAGCATTGTAGTTCATGCAGAAGTGACTTGTGTAGCCAGAGAAACTTGGTTTTAAGATGCGCCTCCCTTCGATGTTTTGCTAAACGATTTACCACTGAGGCGCATAACCCAAACCTTTGAATTACTCTTTAAAGCCACTCCGTCAGGTTTTATCTATAAAGTACACTCTATATACTCAAGAGACGGGTTTTTGACAACAAAGCCGGGCAAATTTAAAGCAGAAATTTATATTGAGAATCGGCGATAAGGCACTGAGACATGAGAAGGTGGCTTCTGAATGTAATTTTTGTGTGAAATACAACTTTTGATGCTCCCTTTTTTATGGATTCTTCGAGTTTTCCCTTTCCATATCGCCCCTATGATGAGAACTGCATAGGTGTAGATAAACCCGTAACCCTTGATCCCGCAAGAAAGGATTAATATAACTAAGTCTCGCATAAGTGATGGGTGGCTCACTAACTACAACTGTGGCACAGAAAACTCCCGGAAGGACTGCCGCCTGGTACAGGGCACGGGCGGTGGCCCAGGTGGCCGCATATTTGTTTTTTTAGAAATTACTTTTTTAATTTAGTGAGCCGGAAAGTTTATAAGGGCACCGGCGTCACTGCTGGCACCCTTAATGAAAGATAACCATGGTTCCGGCTTTGAGCATTCCATCTACTTCGTTAATTGCCTATCCCGAAAAATGTCCCGTATCGTACGGATGCTCATCCGCCTTGTTCGCTGAGAACGCCCATACGTGAGTATATTGCCTATCATACTGTACCCCCTGCTTTTACAAGGATCTTTACTGCTCGCCATTGTTTTCTGCATTACTTCCTTCCCCCCCTTTTTCCTATATTGGTGTTAAATTCTTAAACTTGTGAGTCTCGTAACCCGCGCTCCCCCTTTTTCCCATCTCTTTCCTACAAGGAGGCACCGCACACTCATACTCCCACCTAGTCCGGATCTTTCTTAAACCCCTCCTGCCAAGTGCTGCCTGGGCAGCTTCGGCCTTACCCCCGGTATTGTTGTGGTGTTCCCTCGACAGGGCTCTATCGCCGAACTACCTCTGCAGATGAAGATTCGGACGTCTTCGCGTGTTTTTCCTGCTTTCGGGCTATTGAACTACGCATTTTAACTGCGAAATCGGAGTCCAGAGATGGGCAATTTCCACAATTCACAGGTGCACTAGATAGTGTGGTTTATGGGGTCTCTCTCGAAGAGGAGTAGATAATGACGTCGATGGAACGTTCAGAGCCAGAACCTTGATTGTCGTTTACTAAGGGCGGTGGTGGCTACACCAGCGGCCTTGTCTGCCGTATTACAGAAGAAAACTTCATAAATGAAGTAAAGGTTATGCAAATTGTTCCCTCCATCTACGGTGCACAGTGTATCTCACGCAACACCCAGGTGATGGCCATTGCACACACTTGTAACACGAATATTCACGCGTAGTAGCTGCTGCATGTATTCGTAAGTGATTCCAAATCGAAAATAAGAGAAGAACGCAAGTAATGGAGAGTTTACATCTGAAAGTGCATACAATTCAGTTAGGTTGAGTCTTACCAACATCGGTTTGATAAGCAATTTTTGTAGGCTATGTAGTTGTTATTGCGAGAGCTTATGGTTCTCAAGCGTGATCATCTGCTGCTTTTGGATGTATGCCCAAGTCTATCGAACATTGTTTGGAAAGAGGTTTTATTTGAAAATGTGGGATCTCTACATTCCTTTCGTCTTTTGTAAGAACATCCGTATTGGATACACATAATATTTTAAATTTGTGTAAAATGGCATTAAAGCAGAATGTTTTCTAAAAGAATAATGTAGCTTTAAGATCATTTGGATAGGAGGCAGACCTGCGGTTGACTGTAGAAATATAAGGTTTGAAGACGTTGTGCAAAAAGTGCATAACGTTTTTTGGTAGAAAGGAAGGAGGTTCCTAAACGTCTTAACTATATACAATGCTCAGGTTTCCTCACAGTCAATCCAGGGTCTGCCACAGAAACACTCGTACGCTACCCACTGTACCGTGCCAGCATCAATGAAGAGCTTCCCAGGATACGTAGACTACTCACTAATAATTATTCTTTGCGCTTATAGGCCACGGTTGATAGCATACAACAAAGATGCTTCGCTTACTATGCTACCGATCACCTCTTCTTTTTGACGGCTCCAGCCGAGACCAAACGATTTTCATCTGAGTGCTCCAACTTTCGTTGCCTTTTGGGTTTTCGTTTTACTTCTGTATGCACACTGATTGTCATCTTTCTGGGCTTCAACCCATTTGCTTTCTCAAATTTCATTTCAACTCCAACCAGCTCCTCATATGCACACCTACCGGAATGGCTGCGGCCAAATGGGCTCCGAACAACTATCTTGATCGCTTCATCGCTTGGCATCACGTCGGTACCCAGCACTTAATGCCTATAGGTGTTCACCATGGACATCCTTTTGTACGTTTTACAACTTTGTGAGCCTTTTTATTCAAATAAGCACCTGTTTCGAAGACTTTCGGACCATTGCAAACGATAGCGAAGCATTAGAAGTCATCGGACTCGGGTATTACCGTTTGGGCATCAGAAGACGCAAAAATGAACGACTCTGTCCCTTCGTCACCATTGGGGCATGAGAATCGCCTCTTGTAAACCGCTTGAAAGTCATGTTCACCCTTACATTTATGTGAACGAGTGCGTGGCAATGAAAGCGTCGGCTCCACTGTAGATATCCGGACGGTCACTCGTTCTAGAGCGGAACCCCGTCGCGGCAAAACACACAGGCATTTGGATACTTTTCTCACTAGGAGCTCTTTCCGATCTTGCACACTGGTCGGATTTTTCAACGGGATTTCCAATCTGATCCAGACAATATGGGATATTTAGCAATCATCGTTGGTACACATGGTTTGGACGCTGTCATCAATCGCCATCCTTGAGACGGGCCTTCAGGGTGCCTCTCTAAACGAACCCCATGTTCCACGATCACAGACGCCAAAATAATAGCTCCGATCTAAGGGTGCCGAGTGGTGGTCCGTTTTGAACATAGCGGCAGTACAATTTGTTCTCCTTCAATCCCGGCTGGTCATACTTCTCCCGGTGACGATGACTTCCTTCCCGTTACTACCCGTACTTTTAAACGTACATCTTTGGCTTCACCAAATGTTGATCCTGCTACAGTATTATGGGTAGGTATAGAGTTCGGTCAGCTATTTTAGTCTTCCAGCCAATACGACTGCAATTTCTCGGATGTTGGTCCCGCAGCATTTTTTTCAAAGGCGGATTTTCTGCTCCTGAATATCGCGTTCCACGTCTAACAGGCCATATAAACTATATGGACTGCCCAACAGTTACAGACATTTGGCCGATGAGTGACCAGATGTATACTTAACATTGATGGTCACAGTATGAACACAATTTGGTCAGGAAATGGCTCATAAATGGATGGCATTCAAAGACGATGAACGGGCTTGTTCAGAACTCCCAGATGTAAACCAGAAGGGAATATAGGCTGTTCTCCGCACCTGTGCCATCAAAAACTGAAATTGGGAGAAACCTTCACTTTATAATGAGATATTTGTAACGAACATTGAAATTTTTTGTGTCTTTTTAGGTTCAAAAGCAAACTGACTTACGGATATTTATTATATGTCATAAAGTACGCAGTACAGTCCATGGTATTCATCCGGATATCGAACATAAGTCTCGCACTATCCCATTTCTGAAGCCCTGAGTTTATAGTCTAGAACTGCTACGCACACCAACGCATCTGAGTATGAGCATTAAATATTCTGCAGCAGCTCACTAGAGCAACTTACTGTCACTATAAGAGGGCACAAACCAGCTACCTAAAATGTAAAGGGAGACCTTCCGGTGTCTGATTGAACATGACATCCCTGACACTAACTTTTTCTTCAGTCCACGATCCAACTCATATTTTCCTGATATTTAGCATGGCTGAAATATTTTCAAAGGGAGCGCAGACCTTTCTTCGAAAATGCCGGATGAAGTTGCAGTCAATATTTGTATCGTTTCTGAATTTGGAAGCGAATTACAACGAGTTTGCATCAGGTGAAGCTATGTTTCAGGATGCGATTCAAAGTGAGGAGCTGATGAGAAGATCGGGTCGTGTGCAGAGAGATTGTGATACAGTGGTCAAAAAAATGGAGACTGTCAACTGACGTGTGGCTGATATGTGTTTAATGATAAACGTGTCAGTCGCAGAAAAATGTAACATTAAATAAACTACAGAACCAAGAGGAGCACGAACTCGGGATCCGACGCTGCCGTCGTTTCAAGGACCGCATCTAAAAGTTATCAGAAACTAGTATGAAGTAATTAAAAGGTTCAAAACAGTTTTTTAAGTCATTGGAGTGCTGCAGATGCGCTCGTTACCTTCTCTACTGTCAATTCTGAATGGCTATCATCGCCAGCAGGCAGAGAAGATTCTACACGGATTACAATGGAAGGAAATATACGCACCGTTCTCGCACTATTTCAAATGTCTAGCGACTAGAGACAAGCAGATTGGAGGGAGCATGAATACTGCTCAGCAAAACCCTGAATAAGTGCAATAGTATAGCGATCGGTATGCTGGTTTTGCGGCCCGCATGGGACGGAAATATAACTACGAAATATTCGTTACAATCTACATTGAAGGCCGTTACTAACGTTTTCAGGACCTCATGCACGTAGTACGAGCATCACTTTTCAACATGTGAAAAAGAACAAACCAAAGAATATCTCTAGTCTCTATCTCTGATGAGATCTCAAGCGCAATCATTCTATACTTTTCACTGCTGTCAAGAAAATGGAAAGAGCAACATGGAAGTGATGGTAAAACCGAAGCGCAAATTGCAAGTGGTAATGAGAATCATCGCTGGGCGATATCAATGCCGAGCTCTTACTCGACAATGAACCATTTAGGGAAGCAAATAAAGTCAACTGAGTAGGAGAAAAAATCTTTGAAACATAGGACAGGAGCGTGGCTAAAGAAGTAAGCGAAGTGTTTAAAATGCTTAGAACTATGAAATAAAAGCATAAATGCACGCCACATTCAAAGAAAGCGCCTCAAGCCGTCCTGATGCATCTAAAAGAATCTACCAAACCAACGAACATCTGGAAGAACATAAATGGCAGACTTGGCCCGTAATGTGGTACTATCAGTTCTCCTTGAGAGTTGGTAGTGCACAACGTTTGTTAGGAGGTTTTGGGGACTCCAAAGGCACGAGTTACCAAAAGTGGTCTCTGATAGTCGCTATCACGAGCTGGAAGAATCCTGATAGTGGATCCGCAAACACCAAGTAGAGAATGGGGTTCAGGGGGCGGAAAATTCTCATATAGGTGCTTCAATGAGGCGAACGCGGGATTGGAGGCTTGGGAACCTAAGGATGTTCGGCGAAAGTCCCCAACCAGAAAAATAGATGAAGGCTCCTGGTTGCTTCCCCAAAGGTGGAGCTCGGCCGGCGGACTAAGTGCCACGACGTGAGCCCGCCTCGGCAGGTCTCACTACTGTAGTAAATACCTGCACCAATTAACAACAATAAATCTAAATTGAACCGTTCCTCAAGGATACTGTAGCACACCACGGCCGAGTAATGCACCACGCGGCTCATTTAGTAAAATACGCACCCTCCATAGGGATAACCCGTGGTAGAGCCACATGAAAATGTCACCTAAGAAATTTTTGTACTACATAGACAATTTTCTGAATTGCACCACGTCTCCGAGGTGCATCTTTCTAAAGCTTTGTCCTTAAGCAGCTACGAACGGTGTGGATCTCAGAGCGGACTCCTGCAATGTGAGATATCCCCTGCTCTAGTCACTCCTTCGTTTTCCCCCGTTCCCGCGCGGCGTACCGACCGCGGGCTCCTGCATCTCCATTGAGGCGGTTATGGGCCCTTTCCAATTTTCGATTTATCCTGGTCACTCCTTCTTGGTACATCCCGCTGATGCCGGAGCGCCCGGCATTCCGATTTCCTCGAATATCCCTTTCAAGAAACGCCCGTGACGTCGCTTCCGCTCGTCTATTATCAATAAAGACATCGAAGGTATACTTTTCGCTTCTGCTTGATCGTTTCGACATAACTTGCGGTCGGCACCCCTTGCCGCTTATCTCCAGGCGGAAGAAGAGGACATCGCTTCCTATATTCGGTTCGGTGACGGTCGCCTCTACATGGACTCTTCGTATCAGTTAACCGCCGGATGCATCCTTCCCTTATCGGTGCAAACTACCCGAGTCCTGCGCTTCTTTGGAATTCAGATTGAGTTTAAGGGCACCGCAGGCAGCGAACCCGAGGCGTAGATGTTGCTGGATTAAAACCTATAGGTAGCGTGAAATGCGACGTCGGGTTTCTTTTCGCACGATTATGGCGAAGAAAAGGTTTACCCCGTTCTGAGAAGCCCAATAGAGACGATGACGGGCGATTTTCTCCGCCTTGCCACTTCTCGGGTTCCTCAGGTGCCACGGCTGCGTGTCCTCGATTATGGTCTCATCGTGGAGAGTCTGGCGATCCACACGCCCATTCCGATACAGGCTCCATCGCAGGACGTGGCTGCGCCTTCTGAGGTCAAGCCGCAGCCTCCAGCATCGATGACGGATCATCCCACAGTGGCGGCCGATGCGTCTCCTATGAAGGAGGACGAGATTAATCCTATCCCGACTGCTTCGTCCCCGGTGGTTCAACCCCAACTGCAAAGCGTTCCGGTGCCGGTTATTCAACCTCGCCTGGAAGCGTCCCGGTTCATGTGTCGCCGTCAGCTCCGGTGTCGGCTGCTCCATCCTTGGCCCTACTGACCTCTGCTGCAGTGCCTGCAGACCCCGCTCGGGAGCGTACCGTCCCAGTTGTTCCGTCGTCTGCTACTCCTTTTTTGATTGTTGATGTTTCGTCGATGGAGATTGCCGCCTCTGGTGTACCCTCGGGCGGTATATCCTCTGGATCTCTTAGTACTGCTCTCCAGAAGTTGGTGCGGGCTTGCCTGGTAACCGGCCGTAATGATCCTACTTCTCCTGGAAAGGCTCTGCACGAGGCTCGCAACTGGAGCATAGAGCTGCATAAGGCCCAAGCGGACCGAGCCTTAATGACTGCCATCAAGGAAAGCCTGGCGGAGTTCTTCTAGAGGCCAGCTCCAACAGCGAGGGCTCGCCTGAAAGCGGAGTATGGGACGCGGTTTGTTTACCTGTAGGCGTGAGATATCCCGGCAATGGTAGTTAGTACAAGGTAGTGCCGGAGTAAAATATTCTTGAGTTGGAGCAGAAGCTCCCTGAACGGTAATTGCAACACAAAGGGACGGTTCCCAAGTGCCCAGCGACACGAAGTGCCGCCGCGGGAGCTTCCGAAAAGCGGTTCATGGCGGCCTGGAGGCAAACAAGAGAACTCCAGGTGAGGTAAAGATAGCTGAGAACGAAACACAACTCTGGATTTTGCCCCCCCCCCTTCTTTTATAAATGAAAATGCTTATCTGGAAATGCATTTCCGCTCCAAATTGGCGTCGTATCTCCTGACGAAGTTCTTTGGGATGTATCCAGGAGGTTTTTCGATATCATCTTTTGAGGCGTACCCGTGCCAGCGTATGTGGTACAGTAGCCCTGCAGGGGTTTGCCGTTGAGAAAAGATATGGTCCACCGTATCCGGGATGTCACCTTGAGGGGTCATGATGGCGTCGGGAGCTTCTATCAATGGTTCAACGAGAGATGTGATGAAAATTTTATTTTCCATTGGTTTCTTCGCTCCTAAACTGGTCGTGGAAGGACGTTCTGCCTGTTTCCCTGGAGGTGAGGTAGGGGGCATTCATTTAGGGCTGGGCGTCGGAACTTTCATTACCCGATTACAGGAGACGACATCTCGGCGCCTGTGTATCTCGATGGTGACATTGTCCCTGTAGTTGTCCAAGACTTTGTAAGGACCTGAAGTGTTTGGAGCTAACTTACGCGTGACTTCCGGCGTTTTATTGGATGTCTGTCCAGTTTTTTTAATTAAACTTCGTCACCTTCCCTCCTTTAGCTTAGGGGTTTCTTTCAAATTCGGGTCGAAATCGTGTTTATATCTTTTCTGCGAGGCGTTGAGTCTCACTTTTGTGAGGCAACGTGGGTCCTTATAGTGCCTTAAAATGAAGGGTTTTTCTCGACCCGCTCTTTAAGCCTGTGGCCTATCCGCCTTGTGCGCCGTGGCGCGTGTCGCAATGATGCGCGAGAGCACCAGACTGAACGGAGCTGTGTCCGTAGAGCAGTGTACCTGAAGATTGTATGCAGAGGTTAGAGGGCTCAAATATGTTTGCCAATCCTTCTGGTGGCATGCGACGTAGTCTTTAAAGCTTGATACGATGGTTTTGTTAAACCTCTCCGCCTCTCATTTGCTCAGGGAGTGATATTCAATGTGAAACACCTGCTTCATCCCCCGCCTCCCTGAGATGGCGTTGAATAGCCTCGCCACAAACTACAGTCCGCTCTCCGTACAAAGGCACAACGAGATCCCATACGGGTGAACCCAGTTCTCCAGAAAGGTTTTGCCAATCACTGCTGTCGTTGTGCTCCTGAAGGGATTTTTGCGCGTGATGTTCGGTAACCGATCGGTGATAACGGGGATAAATCGGTAACCTCTCTCCGACTGGGGGAGTTGGCCCAAAATGTCCATAGCCACGAACTGGAAAGGTTCTGAAGGCAGGAACAGGGTGGGCGGCTTCCGATGTTTGCGGATATTCCTTCAAGCGGCGGCACATGAAAGACAGTTCGCCACCATCTGGAAGGCCTCATTACCCATGTGCGGCCACTAAAACTCCCTCCTCATGGTGAAGTACATGTTCGATCCACCAGGGTGCCCTGCAAGGCGAGAATAGTGTGAAAGGTACAGCACCCTTGCCCGTCGGCTCGTCGGGACCACCTTCTGGAGAGCTCAATCCAGGGGAGCGCGGCGTACGCGTACGCCGTCTCGGTCGGCATCCAGTGACGATGTTAGACTTCGTACAGTGTGGAGGCACTCCATGCAGTATGCATGCGTACTCTACTCCTTCAGGAACTTCGCCATATTGATGAAGAGAACTTCTGTTTACTCCTCGACGAGGACCACTACTTTTGAGAGTCAACTGAGAATGTATCCAATTTTACAGCATTCCAAGCATCCTCCTTCGGACCCTTCTTTTCTGTCGGCGTTCACGATGACTGGAAACTGGATAGTGTCATCCAATCATGTTTCATATTCTCCTTTCGAGCAGATACGAGACAGAACGTCTGCCGTCTGGTGTTTCATGCCAAGGCGGTGGAAGGCGTCTAACGAGTACTCTAGGAGGTGTACTTTTCACCTTTCCAGGCGAACGAATGCATCCTTCAATGACAGTATCCAATGTAATGCTGCGTGGTCCATTTTCGAGGAAGAATGCGCGCCTTCCAGGTATGGGCGCAAAGGCAACACCGCCAATAAGATGGCGATGCATTTGCGCTTCATGATGGAATGCTTCCGTTTGGTAGGTGAAAGGCTACCACTCCGGTGTCCTCTAGGATGAAGGCTACCTTCAGTTTATTCCTGTAGGAGGGCCAATCCCACCTGATATTAACAGGCGTCTGTTTCCAGCACCATTTTGTCGTTCCGCTTCGGAAGAACCAAAATCGGTGGCTCTATTAGTCTCCTCTTCAAATTGTGAAAGGCTTCAAACTCGTCGTCTGTCAAGAGACCTAATTGTGTTGGTTTATCTTTCGCCAAAAGGCGATTTAACGGCAGCGCAATGCGAAAGAAGTTCGGGACCGACCTTCAAAAGGCATTGCACAACCCCAGAAAGGAGCAGAGCTCCGTCTGGTTTGTTTGGAAGTTGAAGCACGTACTTCACATGCATAAAGTGCTGCCCCACTTTGTGGAAGTATATTATGACATCGTGACTATAAACCAGAGCGTAATCTTATCTGACCTACGACAGCATTATGTCCACCGCTCGTTGGAACGTAGTGGGTGCATTCTTCAATCCAAATGGCATCTCTACGAATCTAAAAATTCCACAGTGCGAGAGAAAAGTTGTCTTATACTTATCGAATTCATCCATCTCAATCTACCAGTAGCCGTTGCTTACATCCAGCGTGAAGAAAATAAAAACGACACCGAAAAAGTCAATACATTCAGCCATATGTGATATCGGGTACGAATCGAGTACTATTATCTCGTTGAGGCGTATATGGTCAATGCAGAACCTCAAGGAGCCATTTTTATTCTTGTAAAGCACCACCAGGCAGGCCGATTCTGAAATGAAGGGCTCGAAAACGCCCTTGTTTTGCATCTGGTGGACCTCATCGCTTTCGAAATCGAACGTATGGGGCGCCGCCCTCCTCGGAAGTTGGTATACCAGTTTTGCATCAGGTGTGAGCTGGATCCGCTGCTTGGCCACACTAACGTGACCCAGGCGACCGTATGAAATGTCCTGAAAACCGGATAGCATCTCCACTATCCTTTGGAAATACTCTTCGAAATCTTCGAAAATTTGGAGCTTCTACTGCCAAGTGGCAGGCTTCTCTTTCTCTGGAGTCGTCAATGCCGCTTTTGGGCGTAGGGTTGGCATATAATCGTGTTCATTTCGGCCTCCCATACGATGAAAATGAGCCAGTCCAGCAGGAGCTGCTCATACCAATCCGACAACAGATCCTTTCTGGAACCGTAAAGGCAACTCCTTCAGGTTAGCATGAACAACAATGAAGGGACGTTTTGGCACTATTACCACACCGCCACTCGCAATCATGTAATCCTGCTTCGTCATAAGATGTGAACTTCCCTGTAGGAATGAAATTCCAGATGCAAAGGTCCCCAACTAAACATCTGCCTCACTCTTCCTGGGTATTTCGATACTATTCGCCACCTGGAGCTTATTGGACTTCGTGTCTCTTCTAAGAATACCCACGTGACGCGCATTGCCGTTCGGTCCCAGAGATGCAGACACGATGCCTGCAGGTGCGGCGTGGTGAAACTTCACCTTCCGCAGGCGTGTGAATATTGCACGTACATACAGATCCACAAAGAAATTGCCCAATTTGCATTTTGCTGCCAAGATGGTCACCACTAAGAACCACATCCTGAACTGTAGGGAGCCCAGCCGGTGATATAAGTGTAGTGCTCCAGGGATGCTCAATGCTCGACGCGACGCGTCGCGTACAAATTACCACACCGGAAGATTTTCGTGCACAACTTCTGTGAGTCCTCCGTTTTGGTCATTCTCGTACCCTGCCTTATAGGAGGTGAATTCAGCATCCGAGTCTGCGATTACCTCATCCGTTGCGAACATTTTATGGAGGAAATTTTACCACCTCCGGGTACGTCGTCAAGATCTCCGTTTTAGGATCATCTACAATGGTGCTGGATCATCTACAATGGTGCTCTTCCCGGTAGGGCTCGACTGCACCAGCGAGTCCACTTGACCTGTGACGTAAAACTGAAAGCGCCAGACGGTGGCACCTGTACGCATACTATTGCTATTACACGCCGAACGGAAGCGTGTTCGAAAACTCAACACCGAGACGGGGCCTTCGCCTGAAAAGAAGTGCCTCTTCACCTGGATATCTATGCGGCGCTGGATTTTTGTAAGAGGTGTAGCGACCGACGAATCGTAAAGAGTGAAGCGATCATTCAACCGATAGGTGTCATAATCCACCACTTTGGCAAAGAGCTCGTTACGTGGGACGACCTCCTTGAACCTTCTGCTTTTCTCCTTAGTATGATTACTGTCCTGCCTGCCAGCTGGAGCAGTTAACGGGTTCAGAGTCTGAGACTCTCCTCAAATCGGTGTCTCGCTTTCTGCTTTTCTTCCTCCATTTCTTTTGGCTTCTTTCCTATGGATTGCCGGGGTTCCTGAAGATACGCCCGCTATTGCGACTCACCCGAGGGGTATCTTGTCCTTCTCTCCTGGCAGAAGTACTTCGAAACCGATATCCTGTCCTCCTCCGTAAGCGACAATTTCAGACAGTTTATAGCAATGTGATTGAGGTGTTACCGTTTCCCTACCACAATAACCTTTCCTCTTCTGGCGTAAAATGCGGAATTATCCTGTCGTTCTCTACTCGGGGCCTGATAGTGTATTGATAGAGGAAACTTTCTCCAGTAAGAAAGAGTAACTTTGAAACGCCGCTGTGGGGAGCAGCTGCACGGCTTGGGACGAAACCTCCGCACAAATTACATCTGAGATCACCTCGGAGAAGGGGTCTGAATCCAGCTAAGCATCGTCAGCACGGTGAGCACTTTGCAATGCGATATCCTCTACGTGGGCGTGGCGGCGCGCTTCAAAATGTGCCTCAACACCTGCAGTATTTTTTTCGACTACCTCATGTGATAATCAATCCGTTAAGCGCGGGGCCAGTGACTCTGACTCTAGGAGGGAGTTATCCTCCGGCTGTTCCCGTCCCTGCAGCTACTGAGGTGGCGACTGCGATGCCGTGTGCGGTTCTTCAACCTCCAGGGCGGCGTTATCCAGAAATGTTGCTGGGGGTTTTGCTTCCCTCCGATCATGCACTCTCTTAAGGCGACTTCCGAAACGCTCCATAGAGGAGCCAGGATTTTTAAGGAGACTTTCAGGGTCCTCCAGTCTCACGGCCATCTCCCGAGCAGCGCTGCACGTGCTGCGCCCACCGACGGAGTTGGTCGCATGAGGTTCCTGTAGACGGGTTTTGAATAAGGGGTTCTGAGGGGTCCATATAAGAGTATGTTGGGGGTGATTTCTTTCCACTTCCGAATACTCTTAAAGAAGAATTCATCTGTTGTGTTTCGATCTTTGCAAATTGGAATCGCTGTTCAGTCGTGACTTTTTCGTGTTCTTTACAAATCTGACCTATTAAGTCGGGAGGCCATTTGTGGTACCGTCAGTTCTCCTTTCGAGATAGTGGGGCACAACGTCCGTTAGGGGTTTTAGACGATTCCAAAGACGCGAGTTCTTAAAGGTGGTTCCCGGTACTGGCTTTCATGAGCCGGGGGAATTCTGAAAGGGGGTCCGTAAAAACCACGCGTAGAAGGGGGATCACGAGGCGGATAATGCTCCTAAAGGCGCTGCTACGAGGCGACCTGGGGATGGGCGGCTTGGAAACGTAAGGATGTTCGACGAGAGTCTCCAACCGCAAAAAATAGACGTATACACAAGGTTGCTTGGTTTACTTCCCCAGAGGTGGAGCTTGATCGGCAGATTAAGTTTCACCCCGGGAGCCTGTCTCGGCAGATCTCATTACTGTAGAAATTACCTGCCCAAATTAACTAAAATAAATATGAATTCTACCGTTCACAACGGGTATTGTAGTGCACGTGGGCCGAATTATGCACCGTGTGGCTCAATAAAATTCGAGCCCTCCTTAGGAATATCCCGTCGTAAAGCCACACCACCTTATCACCTTAGGATCCACTGTAATAAATAAGGGTCCTATAGGGGAGATTCCATTTCTGAGCGTATTAAACAAGTTCGTAAGTCTATATCTGGAACCATCTACGACATAAAAAACTTGGCACAGTTTCAAATTATTGCATGAGACCTGCTGTTTTTGGGAACTTTAACAACGCTAACGAATACTGCGCGTATGGAAAACCGAACTCTTTGGGGGGAGCTTCTTTCTCAACGTATAACATCAATCGTTTTAAAGCTGACGACTTCGAGCGTCATTCAGAGCTATTTTTTCTTTTCTTGTTCTTATAGATACGATGTGCAGAAATATATAATTGTTCTGGAAACTTTATAGAACAGCTTGGAAATGTTAATTTCACTTTCATTTGCAATGAACGCGTCAATTTAATTTTAGCGATCTGCGCAATAATGAGTGGTATTTCTTGGCTGGCCTGCTCAGCTGCTAAAAACGCAGCCATCGGGATGCCCGGGACTCCTTCCAGCCGTGCGCTCAAAAAATGGTTACAAAACACATACATGTCCTCAGGCGTCTAAAAAAACCAATCACTCGATGGGTTTGCGCGCCATATACACCCATAGCGCTCGGGATCCGTCGACTCCATCTAGTGTTTGTATTGAAGTTAACATTTAAATGCCATTACCGTTCGATCTATTGCGCGACTGAACGGGCATGAACGCCCTTTTTCACCGCCTGGTGTCAGCGCAACCTCCGCTTGAAACCTCTATAGTCTTCCCACCCGATTTCCTGGCGTAATAGAGCGTAAAACAATGGTATTGGCGGCGGCATAGGCGTGGGTTGGTACTCTTCTTAAAGGCTAGTCACTTTTTCACTTAACAGTTTCGGTATTCACTCTTATATCTATATGATTAAAGATTCTTAAATTTCTTTTGTGCTTCTTTTGTTCTGTTCTCCTTCCCTTCTGCTATTGTCTTCTATTTAATGATTGCGATAAATATACCCTATTTTCTTTTCAGAATAGCTGTAGCAGAGAAAGGTTAAACACACCAACTGGCGGGCACGGGTTCTGACTGCGTCCACACTTGAGGAGGACGTGGTGCGAGTTATTTAGCGGGGGTTCTAATTTATTTTGTGAGGGATCTTATCTATTCGGTGGGACACAGTGATGAACATTGTTTGTGGTGTAATCATTTTCCACGATGATTTCGACAAGCACCATGACAATTTTGAGTTCCGGTTGGTCACTTGCGTTAGACGCCCCATGGCATACGTGAGGACGTTCCACTAAATGCGAGGGATTTCTTTTCGTCGTTATCATCAATAGCCTCCTGTAGGAGGCAAATTTCACGATCGTAAAAGTACACCCAGTAGCCAGCAGAATTGATACGAATGGCATCATAGTCTAAGACAGCCCCCATACTTGAATAATTCTCAAGATGTCTACGGGGGCGCCACTCAGTCCCCCTGTGAATGCAGAAAATCGGTGAACATTCTCAAACAACTATCCCGTAAGGCGAAGTTCCTTTTCAGTTTTGCTGCGCTCCACAACTGACCCTCAAGCCTTGAGCCAGTTGGAATCGATTTCAGGTTCTTCCAGTGTTTTCTCCATGGCCTGAAACTTTGTTATTGCGGGATGGTTTTTCATTT
Source organism: Gracilaria vermiculophylla (assembly GCA_019155205.2). Classification (NCBI taxonomy): domain Eukaryota; phylum Rhodophyta; class Florideophyceae; order Gracilariales; family Gracilariaceae; genus Gracilaria; species Gracilaria vermiculophylla. The sequence continues at coordinate 142,782 of JAHNZQ020003148.1, forward strand.
TCTTCCAGCTAGATAAAGCAAGATACTGACGTCATTTTTGTATAGTTTCAAACGTGGTTTCGATGCCGTTCACTCTAGCCTTACTTCTTTTCGCCGCACTAGATATTCGCCTGCCAAAGAAGTGCAAAGAACTCTTTCGATAAAAAGAGAGACATAAAACAGTGGCAGCACGCCTCCGAAGTGCAACAGTGTTTCATTAGATGAAGAGCAACTGAACGCGTCTGAAATTGAAATTGGGTGTACAGTACTATGGAATTCTAATTTGGCTCATGGTAAGAGTCGTGAAAGTATCACAAAAGCTATATATAAGCGTGCTGGAAGAGAAAGGAGCACAGAAGAAGGAGGATATCGAACTGTCAGAGAGAAAAGTTTTCTACCCATCTCAGGGAGTCTACTACCCTTGTTGCACCGATGGCACCGCTGCAATGGAAGCTCAGAATCTCCCTGTGTCAATCAACCTCAAGCCCAATATAGCGTCATGCTTCAGTAGAAAGCGCGATTTTCTCGTTGTCAACACTTGGCTCTACAAAATGGAGCAGTACTTTGTTTTAATTCAAGTTGCAAATGCCAACGTGATGCTTTCCGATGACACTCGCATATCTTTTGCTACAGTAATTTTAACTGGTACAGCAGCAATTTGGTGGTATACGGTTCTGAAGGCGAATAAAGTCCCACAGTCACGGGATGGCTTTGTTCCAGCAATCAGACGTGAATTTATGTAGTACAGTGGCTCCTAAGGAAATAGGGTGGTACGGCCTTGTGGTATAATATTCCTAAGGAGGGCTCGTATTTTATTAGCTGGGCCACGTGGTGCATAATCCCGCCCACGTGCGCTACATTATCCTTGAGGAACTGAAGAATTATTATTTATTTTAGTTAATTTATGCAGGTAATTAGTACAGTAGCGAGACCTGCCGAGGCGGGCTCCAGGCTTGATACTTAATATGCCGGTTGAGCTCCACATCTGGGGAAGTAAAGACAAGCACCCTTGAGTCTTCATCTACTTTTCCGGTTGGATTCTCTCGTCGATCAACGCAGCTTTCTAAGCCATCAATCCCCAGGTCGCATCATAGCAGCGCCTGTAGGAACATTGTCCACTCAATGAACCTCCCCCTTCTTGGTGTTTTGCGGATCCCCTTTCAGAATTCCCCCGGCTCGCGACAGCGGATACCGGAGAACACCTTTAGGAATACGCGCCTTTGGAGTCAACAAAAACTCCTAACGGACGTTGTGCTTTACTACCTCGAGAGGTGGGCTGACAGTACCACAACAGATCTTTCGACTTAGAAGGTCACAGTTCCTAAATGATTTGCACAAGTCGCAGCAGAACCGTGTTCTAGTTCGCGCCGACCAGCCCCCAACAGTGGATTCTTCCTCAAGGTGATTCGGAAGTGGAAGCAAATCACCCCCGACCTACTCCTCTATGGACCCCTCAAAACCCCCAATGGAAACCCTCTTACAGGATCCTCACGCAACTGATTCCGTCGGTGGGCGCAGCACGCGCAGCGCTCCTCAGAAGATGGCCATTACACTGGAGGACCCTGAAAGTCTCCTTCGTAATCCTGGCTCCTCTGTGGAGCGTTTCAGGAATCGCCTTAGGAGAATGCATGATCGGAGGCAAGCGGAATCCCCCGCGACAGCTCTGGAGAACGCCGACGTGGGGGTTGAAGAACCGTACACGGCATCGCAGCTGCCACTTCAGGAGCTGCAGGGACGGGAACACCCGGAGGCTAACTTCCTCCTAGAGTCGCTGGCCCCGCGCCTTACGGATTGGCTCTCCCAAGAGCTGGTCGAAGGAATATCTGCATGTGTCAAAGCCAACTTCGGAAGGCGCCGCCACATCCTTGTGGAGGAAATCTCGGGGGAGACCGCTAACCGTGCTGTGGATGCTTTGCAGGATTCCGATCCCATCCTTGAGGTGATCTCAGATGTTATCCGTGCAGAGGTTTGCTCCCAAACCGCGTAGCTGCTCCCCGCAGCGGCGTTTCAAAGTTATTCTTCCGTACAGGAGAGGTTCCCTCTATCCATACCTAAGGTGACCCCGGGCAGAGAAGGACAGGATACTGCCGTGAAAAAGCAGGACCACCTCAGGAATCTTGCTTTGCACCGTCTCGACCTGAGGCCGCGCGGAGGAGGCAGGATACTAGTCGCGAAGAAGTCCACCAAAGAGCAAAGAAGAGAAAGACAGGATACTCTTCGGGTGGATCGAGATAACGGGGGTATCGTCAGCAACCCAGACCACCTTAAGGAAAGACGACGAAAGAAACAGAGGGAGAAAAAAAGAAAGCGAGAAAAAAAGAAAGCGAGAAAAAAAGAAAGCGAGAAATCGATTCGAAGAGAAGCTCAGACTCCGAATCCGTGAACAGTTCCAGCTCGAAAGACAGTAAACCTCCCAAGGACAAGAGCAGAAGGGTCAGCAAAGGTCATCCCGCTCAACGACCTCTTCTCCAAAGTGGTGGATTATGACACCTACAGGTTGAATTATCGCTCCACACTCTACGATGCGTCGGTCTCTAAACAACTGACGAAGATGCAGCGCCGTATGTATATTCAAATGAAGAAGCACTCCCTCTCAGGCGAAGACCCCATCTCGGTGTTGAATTTTCTTACGCGCTTCCGTTCGGCGTGTAACACCAATGGTGTCCATGATGGTGTCGCCGTATGGTTTTTTCAATTCTACGTCACAGGTCAAGCGCACTCGCTGGTGCAGCCACGCCTCACGGTGGAGAGCACCATTATGTATGATCCTGGAACGGAGATCTTGACGACGTACCCGGAGGTAGTCAATTTCCTCCTTAAAAGGTACGCCACGGACGAGGTGATAGCCGATGCTGACGCTGAAGTCACCTCCTCTAGGCAGAACACCGGAATGACCGAGACGGAGTTCTCACAGAAGCTGTGGACGAAAGCTCTGCGGTGTGGAAATGTGTAGTCCAAACGGCAGTTGAAGTCGTTGTTTGTCGAGGGATTCCTTCACTCAATACGCGCGAGGGTGTGTAAACACCGGAAGACGCACCCAAAGACCACCTACACGGAGCTAGCGCGTTTTGCGGTATCCTACGGGGATACCCACCGTGCCGCTCGCCACAGTCATGCTCCACTTTCGGACAAACGGGCCGCCTCAAGGACCCGTCGGGCATCCGCCCTGCCGTTGGACTCCAGCACCTCGGAGGAAGTCGACGAGCTCACGCTTGTAGGAGAGCAAGAGGCCCTTGCCCTCACATACGCCTCCTCTCAGGGGTGCACCGTCTAGGATGAGGACGCCCTCGTCTTCCACTTCATACGCCTCGGCAGGATCTTACAGGAGCGTCCGATTTGCGAACCCTCGAGGCTACCCACCGCCTTGCAGGATATGCTCGTCACGAGAGCCCGTACACTCTACGACTCTCACCCCGGCAATGAGCGACGCCATCCTGCAGGAACGGAAAATAAACTTCCAGGACCTGAACGACACACCAATGGAGAGCAGGAGTTATAGAACCGCGTATCATGACATCCGCTCCCCTCAAGGAAACTACGGTTACCGTGCTTCACCGGGAGTGCAGCCTGTCCAAGTGTGACTTGCACCCGCAACGCAGGTGCCGGTGTCCCAACCGGTTGCATCATAAGGGAACACGTCTCATCGCGATGCACAACCACAGCAGCTGTCCCCGCCTTGAAACCAGCCCCTCTTCCACCAAGAAAAACCTCAGAGCCACGCGTAGAGGCTCCGCGCGGCTCTCTAACATCGAGCCTCAGCTCCACGGAGGTCGCCTTTAGGAAAGGGGAAGAGGCAGTCTGCTCCATAGAGGGGACGGAAAACCTTGCGGACCACGATGCATTCGCCACCACGGAGGCGGAAGTGACTTCCTTGGCTCCAGAGGAAGAGAATCCTGCCATGTGGCGGGAGAAGCTCCAAATTGGTGATGATTTCGAAGGGTATCGCCATAAGATAGTGGAGATGCTATCCGCCTTTGAGGACATGTGGTCTGGTCGCCTGGCTCAGGTCAGCCTGGCCAAGCACAGGATTCAGCTCACAACGGATGCGAAGCTAATACATCAACTCCCGTGTAGGGCCTGACCCGATGCACGCGATTTTGAAAGCGATGAGGTCCACCGGATGCTAGAGAAGGGCGTTATAGAGCCTTCCATTTCCAAATGGACCTCCCCGGTGGTGTTTGGAAAAAAGAAAGATGGATCCCTAAGGTTCTGTATTGACTACAGACTCCTCAACGAGGTGAAGGTATGCGATTCGTACCCGATACCCAGGATGGATGAATGTATCGACTCCTTAGGGGATGCGTCCGTTTTCTCCACGCTGGATACCAACAGCGGCTACTGGCAGATTGAGATGGACGACTTCGATAAGGATAAGACAACGTTCACCTCGCACTGTGGGATCTTCAGATTCCTAAGGATACCATTTAGATTGAAGAATGCACCCGCTACGTTCCAATGAGCGGTGGACATTATCCTGTCAAAGGTGAAATGGCAGTACGCATTGGTGTATATAAATGACGTCATCATATACTCCCGCAGCGTGTTCTAGCACTTCATTCATGTGAAGCACGTGCTCCAACTCCTAAAGGATGCTGGCTTCATCTTAAAGCTGGAGAAATGTTTCTTTTTCAAGTCGTCGGTGGATTACCTGGGGCACATTGTGCTTCCGGGCGGCCTACAGGTTTCCAGAAAAACTCAGGACGCCATCAAGGAAGCTCACCCTCCCACAAACCAGAAGGAGCTCCGTTCCTTCCTTGGGTTTCGTAACGCCTTCAGGAGGTTTGTACCAAATTTCTCTCGTATAGTGGCGCCGTTAAATCGCCTCTTGGAGAAAGACAGGCCGACGCAATTGGCTATCTTGACGGATGAAGAGTTTGAAGCCTTCGACACCCTGAAGAAGAGACTAATAGAGCCACCAATCTTGGCACCTCCGAAGCGGCACGGCTGAATGGTGCTTGACACTGACGCCTGTAAATACCAGGTCAGATGTGCCGTCCTACAGGAGCAACCGAAAGGTGGACTTCAACCCATCGGATATTGGAGTCGCAGCCTCACCCATACAGAACGCGATTATTCCACCTCGGAGCGCGAATTTCTCGCCATCGTGTGGGCGGTTTTGCCTTTACGCCCATATCTGGAAGGCGCGCACTTCACCTTCAGGACGGATCACGCACCACTGAAGTGGATACTGTCCTTGACGGATGCTTTTGGCCGCCTACAAAGGTGGAGGTTACGCCTTCTGGAGTTCGATTTTGACATCCTCTTCCCTCCTGGCATAAAACACCAGGCAGCGGATGCGCTCTCGCGAATCTCCACCGACGGCGAAGACAAAACACCTTTGGGGGACACCATCCCGTCTCTGGTCATCTAGGACGCCGAAGGGAAAGAAAGATCCGATGGAGAATGTTTGGAGTGCTCTAAACCTGGAGGAAATTACAGTGGAATTCCTGAGGTGATGGCTCTTGTTGAGGAGGAGAAAGAAGTTCTCCGCATCACTGTGGTGGAGTTCTGGAAGAAACAGAGTACGCGTGAGTACTGCAAGGAGTGTCTTGCCACGGTGGGGAGTTTGACATCGTCATTCGACGTCGACCGAGACGGCGTGCTTGTACGCCGCACCCCCCTGGATGGGGCTCTCCAAAAGCTGGTCCCGCCGAAGCTACAGGCGGGAGTGTTGTATCTCTCGCACTATCCTCGCCTTGCTGGGCACCCCGGTGGATCTCGGATGTATTTCACCATGCGGAGGGAGTTCTGTTTGCCGAACATGGCTTACGCCTCCTTCCAAACGGTGGCGGATTGCTACTCCTGCGCTTCTGCTAGGGGGAATATACGGAAACACCGGATGCCACTCACGCTGTTCCCACGTTCAGGACCGTTGGAGTTTGTGGCCATGGACTGCTTAGATCCTCTCCCCAAAACGGAGCGAGAGCACCAATTTATCCTCGTGATCACAGACCGCTTTTCCAAGATCACGCGTGCTGTCCCCCTCCGGAGCACTAGTGCAGCAGTGATTGCCGACGCCTTTCTGGAGCATTTGGTTTACACTTACGGGATACCATTGTACCTCCTAACGGACAATGGCCCCCAGTTCGCGGCGAAACTCTTCAGCTCCGTCTCCGGAATGCTGGAGAAGAAGCAGTTGTTTACAACTGCCTATCACCCCCAGAAAAACGGACAGGCGAAAAGGTTCAACAAGACCATCGCCTCGAGGCTGAAGCACTACATCGCTGACCTCCAGAA
>JAHNZQ020003148.1:149097-177083 GCA_019155205.2 Gracilaria vermiculophylla
ACACATTGCTGTATGGACACGAGTGGTGGCGGAATACAGAGAGTGTAAGGTGGTTGAGTGAATTTGTGCACTGTGACGGTCTCGTGAGTGTACGGAACTGTCATGCCTTGTTGTGCCTTGCTGTTGTCAGCATTATTGAATTGTGGCTATTACATTTATGTCATGCTACAATATGATTGGTAGTATTGATTGTCTCGCCTTTGTAGTGTAATTTCTGATGGAACCTAGTCGGTGCGACTGAACCACTATATAAGTCGTGGTCGAGGCACCTCCAAGTAAATCCAAGCCAGAGCTGGCGAACATTCTAAATATCCCTCTAACTTTCCCTTGCCCCTCTGACCTCCAATACTGCCAGGATCGCATACTCGAATTTGAAGAATCGACGAGGACGTCTGATTCAAAAAGGGGGTGAATGTAATATAGTATTAAGCTACTCATTTTAGACTACTGCTAGCCACGACCGCTTATTTCAATTCATACAGTGCGTTTCAAAAACATATTACCCCTCAAAAGTGCGCCAAAACTGTACTGTAGGCTAGATTTTGCACATAGTCTATGTAAAATTGTTTCAAAAAGATATGTACACCGCCTTCTTTCTAATAAAAATGGCTCGACGTCCGCCACTTTCCAAGCAAGAACAGCTTCTAATCGTTTAATTGAACGCCGAGAAGCAATCTAACAGTGCTATCGCTAAAAAATTTAAGCGTTATAGGGTCACAATTGCTACTTTTCTCAAAAACCCGACTCTATATGGCTTAAAACGATCTCCGGGACGTCCGAAGAAGCTCAGCCCAGCAAACAAAACAAGAATTTAAAGGGAGTTGTGTAAAGGAAAAGTATCGTGCAAAAAAATTGGAATTAATCTCAATCTCAACGTTTCAAAATCAACTATATAGAGGCAGATAAACAGTATAAATTTATTTAAATAAAAAAAAATGAAGAAAACTTTCTTTTTCCAAGACCATCACAAGCAAAGGAAGATTGACTGGTGTGCTGGAAAAGATTACTGGAAAAAGTAATGGGAAAATGTTATTTTTACTGATGAAAAAACGTTCAATTTTTGGACCGACCAGATTGCTACAAAAATTATTTGCACGATCTTTGTAAGAAACTTCATTAATTTTATACCAGGCACTCTGGTGTAGGCTTTGTAATGGTCTGGGCGGGCATTTCTAAAAAAGGTCTAACGAAAATTGCCTTCATTGAAATGAACATGGATGCAGAAAAATATCAAGAAGTTCTATACAACTATTTGCTACCTTTTGGTTTATGTTTCCATGAAGAAAATTTCATTTTTCAACATGATAATGCGCCTGTACACAATGCGTCTTTAATCAAAAATTGGCTACAGTAGTCTGAGGTATCTGTTTTAGAGCGGCCAGCCCGCTCACCAAATTTGAACTCAATCGAAAACATTTGGGGACTGCTGACAAGGATGATTTATGCGCCTGGAAGGCAATTTCAGACAGTTTTTGAACTCAAAAACTGTATTAAAACTTGCTCGAAATCTATAACAGTTTCAACTGTGGAAAAGTACATCAATTCGATGCCGAAACGCTGCATTAGCGATATAGAGCAAAAAGGATGCAAAATAAACTATTGCGCGTCGCGCAGTAAAGATTTGTTATTGATGATCATATGTTTTTGAAACGTTTTTTTGACTTTACTTTTTTCTGAAACCTATTTTTGTAGGCATACAGTATACATTTGTTCGTTTTTTTTGAGATTTCACAGCATGTCGTATGTTTTTGAAACAGTCTGTATGTTCGAATCTGATTCAAATGTATGAACAGGGGGAGACATGCCTACAAAAGGCAAGAGTCTCATAGCAAACGACGGAAGCAGTAAGTTTCATCGTTGCAGTGAGTAAACGTGAACTTCAATTTCTTTCCCCTCTCCTCTCTTACACCACCCGGCTATCACAATGATTTTTTGTCTCTCAAGTATCTTATCCGCCCCATCAATCGGTTATCAGTAGCCTCCAAATTAGTCCAACCTACAGTCGTCCCCGTTCTGTCTTTTTCATCCTCTGATACTCATTGAACTCACCTTTATGTCCAGCCACATCTATGCTCCGTAAACCAGTTTGCGTATTCGACACCACGGCCTGTTTTTGCGTGCACTGCGCTCTCTATTACATTATGATCAGATGAACATAACTTTTCCGAATGCAATAATGAAGGAAATTTTGTTATGGTTGGTGCATCCTTTTCTGTACAAGATAAAAGCTTTGTAGTATACCTGAATGGTATTTACAACTAGGTAGCATATGGTTATATTTTGAAGCACTTCTTTATTTCATCTATTAATGAACTTCACAAAGAAGGTTGCTGTTTCAGCAAGACAATGCACTTGTTTAAATTTCCAAGTACTAAAAGAATTAGTTTCATGACGAAGGAACTTTACTTGTAGTCTGGCCCGTGTGCCCTTGGACCTGAACCCTGTTGGAAATACATAGAGCAGTGCTGCATATTTCGTGTATTCTGATGATCACCGATTTGACGCCGGAGACGAACTGAAAGTTTTTTCGGGGGAAGAGTGGAACACAAATGACATGAATTTGTTATGTGTGCTAACACGGAGCATACCAAGCCATAGAATGGCAGTCATCAGAGTAAACAAAAAACAAAATATTGATTGTACATTAAAGAGTGAAAAGGGCATTTTAATTACATCTTTCGGTTATTTTTGACGAGCACAAAGTCTACTATAGGTTGGCTCCGTGAGCTCCTTCACAACCATATGCGTAAAAAAATTACTTGTGTTGTAATGTTGGCCAGTAAAAAAGCAATGAAGCAATGGTTATGAATCGGGGGACGAGAGTATTGATTGCATTGTGTTCTGGGCTGTCAACGCATTTTTTGCCTTCGCGGATACTACTAGTGCTTCGACAAGCGAAGTATCGAACTAGGGAAGTAGCGCTGGGGTTTCTAAGTTAGATTCTAGAGTCGGAATAGCTGCAGTCCATACAGCTGCTCGAGATGCACCCCTAGCTTTTCAGATGCCTCTGGATTTCAAATCATAGAGGCGGCAGCGAATTTAAGAGGGTCTGAAGGAGCCGAATACTGCCTTGAAAGTGCTGCAGAGCTCCGTGGCCTTGTTAAGCTCGCTCCGAGCAGAGATGTGCTAATGGAGCTTCTAGCGGAGACTCGCAAGCAGAGGCGCAAGAGATCTGCTTCTCGTGGTGCTCAGAAGCGGGCTTTGAACTGAGTTCATAATAAGTTGGTTGCAAAGTCCCCAGTTGCAGCGAGCAATGGAGTCGAAAAGACGGATCGTCCTTGGTTGATCTCAAAGCTTGAAATGATTGAGGTGTAACCGAATTGTGTAGCCTCATACAGGCTCTGTAGGCGCTGATGTCGGTTGTCGAAACAAGATTGGCACGCGCGACACATTTAAATTATATGCGCAAACAGTACCATTTGGGACGCTACAGTTCTTTGCTTACTACGACGTTTGTTTTTCCGTGTTAGAAGCCAAGATTTTGTACACAAAAAGCTAAGACACCCAGCTCTCATATGAGGTATCGAACGTCAGGAGTACTGCAGAAAAACGGAAATGAGGTGGGCTTTTCTTGCCAAGTTCAAAGTCGTATTTACTTTCCGACACAATACATGGTGAACTGTTTACTGAGTAACGCTAGGGCTTAAGGCACGTGTTCTATTGTGTGACCAAGCTGTAAAGTATTCGATACTCTGGCAGTCAGTTTTACTGCATTCCAAAGCATGTAACATGTAAACCGGCGTCATGGTGGATGTTTTCTCGCCGAAAAACAATAACCTAACTAGAAACGGTCCAAAGGAATAACGGCACAATTTTGAAATGTTGTGAACTCTACCTAGGAAAGAAATCGGAGAAAGTGTACCGCATCACCATATCCACAGTTAAGGTTATGTACAGTAGATCGAGGATCTCTTCTAATCAATTTTTTTTTCATTTTTATCACATTGGTGCCCCGATGTACCTTCAAATGCCCCATATTCTGCAGTCCCAAGGTATAATCCAGCCCAACAATTTTAAAGCTTGACACCGGTATCGGATACTCTTTTTGGTGGCCCTAGCAATAATACAAATACATCACGAATGTAGCTTGAACAAGGCTGTGGGCATGCCTTCTGCTTCTCGAGACACTTATCTTGCGGAACGCCGTTCACGATAGCGAAATTATCCCGTCAGCCAAAGTGCTGCTGATTCCTCAAATTAAAACTAACAGATGTCCCGTTCTGCACTATCTTCTTCGTAGTTATGTATTTCATCGCTGATCCTCAGCTCTCTATTATACCTAGAAAATACTTGTCCCTTTTCTTACCTTACGAATGAGATGTCGTCCTGTGTAGTTTCTACCCCTCCATTTCGATGTTTTCATTCCCGAGCCCTGTCTCTATAAAAGCTCTCCCATACATGCAAACTCTCACCATCGTTCGATATCTTCTGAAGAACCCATCATCTCTAAGCTACTCGCAACATGATTAGACTGGCGATCCATCTATTTGTGCTCATCTTGTGTATAGCCTTGGCTTCTGCCCAAGTAGAACGCCCTGATGATGATGTTGCGCCAGCACCCCCATCGATTGGAGCCGATGTTCCGCTGACGTATTTTGGACCCGCACCTTCTCAGGTTGATCGACGACTGATAGGCCCAGTTCAACTTCTCAAGTCAGGGGTTATTAATTTTGATGAAGGAACGATCACCATCCCTCTTTACAAGGGTAGGTACTACGATAATACCACCCATTATTACATTCTGACAGATACGACGGATCCAGCTAACGCTGCTGCTCTTGGACTCAATCATGCTGCCAAACTCGAGTACATCACTCCGGAATCCGGAGCTACAGCCGATCTTTCTCCAAAAGGGATACTTGTCAACAGAACTGGAAAAATTGACTTTTCTCCCAATCGAATTCTTCAACCGGGTCCAGATTCGGCTCCGTTCCCGCCAACCGAGTTTGGTGCTCCTCAGGTGGGCGACAAACTTTATTCTCCGTACGTGCGTATCTCGAACGCCGGTAGCCGTTTGTACAATGCCCCCATCGTTGCCGATGGAATGAACTCTGAGGAGCTCGATGAGTACTGTGAGGGTATTCCAGAGAACAGCACAGAGGCGTATGATCATATTCACAGCAAAGTCGTGGCTATTTGCCCCAGTGAGGCAACCGTAACTGTGAAACTGACACCTGGGTTCAGTTTCTCAAAGCCAGTGCTGTATTTGTCAATGGATGCTTCAGCTGCGCTTCCGGCTGCTATGGAAGACACCACCCTCGCTCCCCGACTAGCCACGTTGCTTGTGGGAACAGATGATTCAGCCTTCTCCCCTGTTGAAAGGCTCTTTGCGGTGATCAACGGTTTCACCAATCGTGATTTGGCACCCGGTGCTCCTCAGAATGAAACAGTTCATCCAAGCCGTCAAGGTTTCTTTTCGGCGCTTTTCGAAGAGGGTAGCCCTCTCAACGTTTTGGGCGGCATTCCAACGGTAGCCACCGATTACTCTCCCGCTTGGGATCTAAACGTTGGTGAGTGGACCCGGTACTCTGTGGAGAACGGTATTCGGGATCGCCTAATTGAAGAGTTTCAAGTGCTTGGCTTTGTGGAACGTGGGTACATGACAGGCCCCGGAAATTCTACCTATGGAAGTAGTGGATTCATTGTGAATTGCCCAATTGTACACAGGTTTCTGTAGACGTTGGTAACACTTCGTGGTAATCCTCATTGAGTCGTGGCCGTGATCCCAGGTAGTGGTGTATCGAGGTAATGGGAGTTTTGTACCCGTTTCAGCGCTTTCTGAACCCAATATTTGTTGACAAGTGTAACAGGGGTTGCTTTTCTGAACCCAGCTGAACCCTGATTTTAGGCGTGTTTAGAGGGATGGGGTTTTGTTTCATATTAGGGGTTGTAATGTGGGTACAGATTTATGCCGATGGCATGATTTTGTCTCGCAGTTTTCAAAAAGGGGCCCATTGTCTCCCATTTTGACATTTCATGGTCCGTGCCCTGGCATTTTGACTTTTTGTGTCCCATGCTCCGGCCTTCTGACATTTTTGTTGTTGTTTGTCTCACGAAGGTATAAAGGGTAATTGCAGGACGAGGGCAGTTGAACGTATCCTACCATCCATAATCTGGACGAATTCTAAAACTTCAAGAAAGTAAAAAAAGATAATGACCAATTTTTTTTGTTCATATATCGCATCAATTTCAATACAACCACATTGCTGCGCATGTTTTTCCATGAACCACAGGTCAAATCGAGAACCGAATTGAGGAGACAAAATCGAACTCAACTGGTTGCGTCGCGGCGATTTCTTTGGAGTACGAAGCCGAGTCCAAACGGCTCTCAATGATTATTTTCCCTAAACCTGTTCAAATATAAGAAATGTGGAGATCATATATCCTGAACTTTGCTGTCAGTCTTTGCAGTGAAGGAAAGCAAATAAAGGTGTCTCTTCCTCCTGTACAAAAAATTTGCAACAAATCTGAAGGATTCATGAAAGATAATAAAAGCAATTTGAAAAACGAATAGTGTATTTTTGCGAGGTCAATGTGTTCTCACAACTCTTCAACGATACTGCTCCTTGTATGGCAACAATGATACGTTGACGCCGAGATGCGAACATAAGAAACATACCTAGCTGGCGGAAAAAAGCCTAGCAATGTCTGTTTGATTACGACTTATGCATCAAGGACTGTCGAAAAGACCGACAAGTTACGTACCCTCTGGCCTCATTGCTCTTTAGCAGTGTGACGTTTTTCTGTTAAACGTTAAAACTAATTATTTTAATGCTCCAGCATCGGCTAATGAAGTCTGGTCAAGGTTTCGTACTGAGACTTGACGAGAACTGTCGGCATCTTCGTTGTCGTGCTGTGAAAGGATGTCGACTAATTTGGTAGGTGCTTGCCGATGAAAGAAAAAGGCGCCAAAACGCGATCTTCAAGGGGCAAACCTGGTCTCAAAGCTTTTGTCTTATCAAAACCCCATCTCTGCATGTTTTTGCCTTGACACTGATTCCTTAGCTTTTCTTTCGGAAAATTTTTAGTCGTCACAGGCCTCTTTATCGCGCGAGTCAACGTCTTGTGCCCCACTATAAAGTAGCAATACTGTGCGAAGTTCGTACTCAATTCGCAGATACGTTGTAGGCGCTTTGTGATGGCATTTCTGTAATAAAAAATTGTTGGTCTCGAAGTTCATGTGGTATCGCGGAGGACATGCAGCACTGAAAGAAAGTCGTTTCGACCGGACTACTGCCTTCGGCTTTCTTGTATGTACCGGATCTTTGCTTTTCTTAAAACGTTATTCTTTCTCACAAAACGAAGCCCTTCAAACGGCGCGGCTGCACGATACAGTACTTCGGCTACAATACTTGACCGTAAATACGAAACATACGCCAAAAACAACCGGCTTTGAAATTGATTGTGTGAGTGAGAAACGCCCACTGCTGCTATTCGGCCTTCATAACGTCCAGCCACTAAGGAGGGACGAAGCACAACTGCTGTACTGCAAGCGGTAGTCGGGCAAAACACGCGACAGTTCGTACAGTCACATCTTTTAGTGAATATGACAACCACAGCGAGGACCATACTGAACCTTTCGTTCTTGAAACCGTTCTTGAGTTGCTGTCAATGGTTGGAAACGGCTCTGGTCAACATTCTTAAGACGCATTGCATTGTTGACGGCAATCCATGTCTCGCCAGTTCTGTGGATAACGAAAAAATTTTGCGCCGAGCTTGCCACACAGCCGTATTCGATGGCTCGTACAGTATAGAAAACCTTGCTGTTGCCTACTCACACGCTGCCACGCAAACACGCGTTTCTACGATTAATTCCTGAACACAGAATATTTCGCTTGAACTCCCCCTCAAGCACATCTCCGCGGTTCATAAAGGGATCACTTTCGCTCCGTCTCCAGTAATTGCTGACGAGTGTCCTCCTTCTCTACTTCACTCGCTTTCCATCAGATATCAGGAAGTTTCGAGAACAACGTTCGCACCCGATTGAACTTCAAAATGGAGATGGTCGATCCTATGTTGGTTGCGAAATTTCGCGCCAACGTCACAGTGAAAGATAGGAGATATCACTTCAACAAATACAAGCAGTGTTTTGTTGGAAGTGAAGCGGTAGACTGGCTCGTCGACTCTGGACATGCGAAGACCCGGAAGGCTGCGGTTGATGTTGGTGAGAGGATGCGCCACATGGGACTCTTCGACCACGTCGTCTTTGAACATGGTTTTGAAGATAAAAACTACTTTTACTCCTTCAACGACGACGAACCGTTGGCCATGGATGACCTTCCAGATATGAGCCAGCGCAAGGGAATTGCCCTTATAGCTCACAACAACCTTAAGTCCACTCTTCTCGAATGGGCTCAAAAGCACAAGGACGCCCTATCGAAGCACAATCTGGTGGCCACGGGAACCACCGGGTCGTTGATATCAGAACATACTGGCCTTGATGTTCGGCTCATGAACAGTGGGCCTCTTGGTGGTGACCAGCAAATTGGGGCTCTCGTAGCTGAGCAAAGCATCAGCGTTCTGATTTTTTTCTGGGACCCCCTCACAGCTCAACCTCACGAAAGCGATGTCAAGGCCTTACTTCGCCTCGCAGTTCTTTGCAATGCCGCCATTGCGATGAATGTCCTCACTGCTGATCTCCTCATGTCTGCAATTTCGGATTCGAAAAAGAAGTAACTGGCTTGTGAAGTACTGGGTGTGCCGCGTACCACGTTCGACCACAAACCAAGATCTATAGAAAAGGCATGAACCAAGCCAGAGAAAAGCGAACCAGTGATTCTCGAGGATTGGACGCTTCGCGCCTCTGGGATTGGACGCTTCGCGCCTCTGGTTATTCATGAAGTGTACAAATATATCGAGAAAGTATAGTCGCTTTTCACGTTAAAAGCCGAAAGAAATGGCAATTCTAATAAGCTTCGTTATAAACAATGTCGTGCATCTTTCCGGTGGTCTATTCTGTTGCTTGAGGCTTTGTCTTTGTCATTAACGTAGGGTTGTTTGAGTGGTGCTCCGCAACTCATTGTCAATTTCAGAAGTAAGGAGGATGATCGGACAGATATATAACACATCAGACATTTTTCATGCATTTGTGCACAGTCATTCTTCTATGCGACCTCGAGATTAGAATTGTGTACAGCTAACGATGAGCGTTTGTTTCCAAGCTTCAAGACATACATTCTCCTAGCTTGTGTTTCCGCCTCCATTAAGGACAACATCTTGAGACAAGAATTGAGATGTGCTGCAACATCTTCCCGCCATTTAGGATTATACGTCGCGGTTTTCGCAAATTTCAGTTCACCACGCTCAATGGTCGCTTTCAAGTCCTCATATATTTTCGATTCCGCCGCGAAGAACCGCATCCCGTCCTCCATCAATTTGTTAGCCTGATCCCAAGTATCTGCCTTTTCCATCTCTGCCTTCAATGCAGCCTTTATCCCCTCTCTGTCACTGAGATAATCGTTTGCCTTCCTGAGGGCTGATTCCAACTCAACAGCTTTCTGAGAAACAAGCCTATCCGCCTCCTCCCGGAGCCCGCGCTCCTTGGCTAGAATGTGCTCGGTCTCACGAGCAAGTTGCTCAGTCCTCATTAATGCGTCTTCCTTCTTCTTCGCGCGGGTTTTTTCTTTGTCAAGTGAAGTCTTAGCTTCCGTTAACGCCGCTTGAATGACTTCTTTTTCCATCTGAAGTCCATCCGATCTAATTTGAATTTCGTTGATTTGTCTTTGAGATGCTTCAAATCGCCTATTGGCTTCGTCTTTTTCTCGCCTGGCTTCCTCTGCAACGTGCTTGTTTTCGATGGCCTTGGTTCTCTCCACTTGCAACTCCTTTCTGAGCGCGCCAAGCTTCTTGTTATACTCGTCCTTTCGTTGCTGCAATTCGTTCGCCTTCTTCGTAAAGTCGCTCGATAAGTTTTCGTAATCACGCCCCCTCTGCTCAGCTTTGATTGTTAACTCATCGTTTTCTTGTCTCATCTGATTCACTTCAGACAGCAACTTCTCGTAGTTATCCCTGGCTTCGTTGAGTTCGCCTTTCAGTATCGCTATTTTCTTGTCAGGATGCATGATATCTGAATGTACATTTGAATTCCTTGAACCTTCACTGCTATTGTCATAGAAAGAATCGGGTTGCACGTACGACAAGGAGTCTCGCTTTCGCCAAGCGACTCTTTCCCAATGCTTCCGTTCAATCTTAAAATTAAAGTTCTCGTTTTCCATTTTCCGCATGCGAGAATCTGTCTCGCGGACCGAAGAAACCATGGGCGGTCTGGAGTGCGATTCGGAGATCATTGTTGTGGGCTGGTGAGGCGGAAGAATGGAGAGTTGTGAGGAAGTCGTGACGGGCGGCAGACAAGGTAGACGAGATACAATGAGCATGCCGCCAAGCTGGTGCCGCAAGTACGGAGTAATTGGGTGGAACTCAAATGCCTCTTAATTTTGATAAGGAAATAATTATTTGAACTTGAATATTTGAAAATTCGAAAGTCTTGAGTGGAGATTTGTCTCTTGTGTTATTAAGGATT
The DNA here is from genome assembly GCA_019155205.2 of Gracilaria vermiculophylla. Taxonomy (NCBI): domain Eukaryota; phylum Rhodophyta; class Florideophyceae; order Gracilariales; family Gracilariaceae; genus Gracilaria; species Gracilaria vermiculophylla. The sequence continues at coordinate 159,617 of JAHNZQ020003148.1, forward strand.
AGAAACCCTCGGGACATTTCAACGCACGCGTGCAAGATTCGGAGTGTCTATCCCTCTCTACCTGATCAAGCGGAAGAATAGTTTTTGTAGTGGAATGTAGTTTGCATCACATGACAGCTATCAACTCTAAATGATTTTTGGTTAATTAAGAAATGTACAGAGCGTCGTTTACATGGTTCATCCAGCAAAAGCGACATGCATAGAACCGGTGACATTTGAGATCCAAACAGTAAGCATGTTTCTCCCTCGTTCGTCCATTCCCTGCGACACTTAATGCGTTTCCTTGCGTCCGGTTTGAAAACCCGAATACAGACTATGTTCCATTAATAGCCTCTGAGATGCACTAAGATTTTTTTGACGCCTTTACTCTGTCTCTTCACTGCAATTGATTTTTTGATATTCACAACTACTTACAATTCGCTCCTCGTTGTTTTTCGTACTGGGAGAAAATATCATGATAAAAACCGTTTCTCCTTGCAATAGCTGTGACAACTGCAATACCTGCCACTAACGCGGTGTACAAGGATAATAGTTCGGCGATGTCGTTGAGATAAGACAACTGAATCATGTAACATATTTTGGCAAACATGGGCGCTATGGTTCTTATGTCCAAGTTTGAGAACTACGTAAGGTCTTAGTTCAACAACGAGCTTTCTGACAAAATAGATGTATGTAAGGGCAAGTGTAGAGCCTTTATGATGGCGGATTGAACTTTCAGACCTCTTGCAAACGGCTGGTTTAAAAAATAGTGCACAACAATTCGAATTGTTTTCAATGTTATGGGTAATCTAGGCCTCTGCTTGCTATATAGACACAAATTCCTTACTGCTGTCATTACCAGACATTTCTAGGTGGATATCTTTTCGCGAAGCGACAAAAATACGGTACCCTAAATTGTACAAAACCGTGCTCCTAAATTGGGTTACGAGATCTTCGTTGGGTGGACTATTTGAATTTCAAGGTGGATAGCAGAAGGGGTTGTGGCACAAGATGTCTTCTCAGAAACAGTAGGGTGCTTACTGCACAAAATCCCCCCAAAATAGTGCGTAACCAATCTGGGTAGCTTGAAATGGATTTGTGGCACGAAAAGTTTTGTAAGCTCACCACAAAGGCAATGTTTAAAGCTGTATATGGTTTTCAGTTCTTCTCTCGGCGGTGCTCCAGCATACGACGTGCTTTCAGTTCTCGCCTTTTCGATTAACAATTCCATATCTTTGTAATCTGTGGATTCCTCAAAAGTGCAGTTGTCTTTTCTCTTTCGAAGAAAAGATGGATGATGGTCAGCATGTGCAAGCACCCACTTTGCCAGCAGATAGCTGGGCTGAAATCTTACGAAGAATACCTGGCACAGATCGTCGCTTTGCTGCTCTTAGTGGAAATGTGGTCCACGACGCATGTCGGTCGCTGCAAACAAACCATCTTGACCCGACAAGCTTGACATCAAAGGTTATGACAGTTGCCGAATCTGTTGAATTTCATACTATGAGTCCCGACGGATCCCTTCTGGCAGTATTCTTTCGAAGATATCCTATGATCCGGGTGTACGAATGTAAAACGGGGACGCAGCTTCTCATTCTCAGGATGGGTATGATGCCTGGAGTGCTGGATATGGCTTTTTCGCCAGACAATTCAATTTTTGCTATATATGGAGATCGGGCATATCTTATTCATCGCTTAACCAAATCTAAGACCAATGAGGGAGAGTGGCATGTTGACCGGATACGAACTATTGAACGAAAATACACTGTGAACGTCGGGATTATGGCGAAAGAAGTGGGAATAAGCTTTTCGAGAGATAACAAACATGTCGTATTTCAGGAAGTGTCCGTGGACCTAAGGAGAGGCAAAGCTAAAGGCTTAAAAGTCAGATATGAAGACGTTGATATTTCATTTCGACGGGATTATTTCGATCCGGATCAAGGACTGACAACCAAGATTATTCGCTGGAACGAAAACAACTCCGACAAAAGCATTGTATATGATGCCAGAAGGTTTCGATTGGTCAAGTTCTGCTTTAGTGCAAGCCCAAGTAGGACATATATTCCCCCTGGATGCGTAAGCGAGATGTTTGGAGTTATTTTGTCCGCAGAGAAGAGTCTTTCGCGACGTATTCCGGTAGAATGTCAACAAACTGGAAAGCTTGTCGAAGCCCAGCCGAGTGGATGTGGAAAATATCTGCTTGAACTTCGAGAACAGCAAAGCTCTAAACACCTCATTCGAAAAATTGATATGAACAATTTGAGAGACATTAATGTATCAGAACTACCTGTACTTCGACCACCCAAAACCCTAACTGTTGTCAGTTTTGTTGTGAGCGACAATATTGCTGTAGTCATTTTCTCGAATGGTCCTTGTCGCGGCATTTGTGCAACAGGGTTTCCTGAGAATTCTTACTTGGCATTCAGACCTCACGGTTGGGCCGTTTATGATGCTCGGCATTCAGGGTCCTTCTACACAGTTTTTAAACAGACGACTGGCTTTGAGTATCGAGCAGCCCGGGAAAATCTGACTTTGAGTTACGATGGTCAACTTCTTGGGCTCGTGCCTATCAGTCAACAAAGTGATTCTGACTGTGAATTACATGTCTTTGACGTTGCCAGTGGTGTCATTTCTCAGATGCGAAGAGTGCCAACTTGCTGTATCTCTAGGAATGCGGAGTATGCACACAGTGCGAAAACCCAATGTGGGTGTAGAACCGTTATCGGAGGTTTGGGCAGTAGTGCATCGATTTCATCATTCTCCAGGACCTTCAGAAAAATGTCATTCGCATGTACCTTTCATAACAATATTATAGAGAAGTAAAAGATCGACCGAACAAATATGGATCACATACAAGTGAAATACACATGGTTGATCTTCAGAGAAAACTTCAAAACACACTTTCATGTTTACAAACCAAAATTTGTGTAAAAAGAAAACCATTCAACCCAATACAAACCGAGAATATTTAAGGGGCGCTAGAAAAAAAATATTTCGAATGGCAGAAAAAGCATCCTTTCTAATGCATTTCTGAAAAACCTGAAGAGAAGAATCACATGAAACCGGCCGAATTTTCTTTTTTTTTAAAATGATAAACCACTAAAAGATTTGATGCCAAAGCGTTTTATTAGTGTATTTCTGCAAAAAAAAGCAAAAATCAATTGTAGAAAAAGAGATAATGAGCGTATAAAATAAAGTGTCATATCAATTTGAAACGATTTTTGAACTAAAACGTTTTCAAAAACTAATTAGCACAGTTCTACTGTACTAAAATGGATTATTTGCACCAAAATGACAGGTGTCCTGTAATTTTGAAACAGGCTTTACAACATTTTTTGAGCCATATTTTAAAATCTTTATTTCACTACTTTAAACTTCTGAAAACAATTTGAAATAAAACGTTGGAACTTTTTTACTCTACTTATTGGTACCCATGTATTCTACAATCTACTGATTAATTTACATAAATATACTTTAAACAACTTAATAAAAAACTGTCGCTTTCCATATTTTTCTAAATATATTTCAAGGGTAGACCTCAACAATTGATATTGGGAACTTTTCAAACTCCCATTTACCCGTGCAAAAAATAAAAGGGTTTGTCTTTTCAGAGCCCTCTGTAAGCGATATATCTATTTTTTTGTTATCATAACATTCACGAAAGTTTCCTATTTCAATTAAATTCTGTTTCATTAAAGCTATCTAGCACGTGAAGAAATCAATCACAAGGGTTGTAAAGACGTTAAGTCAATTATTCACATCTAAAAGTTTTACTTTACTATGGTTAAAACGTTTCATATTTACGTTATGACGAGTCACATAGGATTAGCACCAATACTAATTATATAAAAGGCTGTTTTTCGACATTACATATTTGTACTGGAAATTCGATTTACATCTATTAATGCACTTATATGAAACTGAAAAGTGTTTCTAGAATATCTTAAATGCAAAGATTTGAACTATTGTTTTATAAATACCCTATTCTGCGTGAGGATTTTTGTCTTGTACTCTTTTTTGTCTGGAGGAGACTTTTTATCCTAGACGAAACATAGCGACGACATGAATACCAAGGATATCCACACAAGGGGTACAACACGCCGTGTATGCAATTCGTCATGAGCGGATAATTAATTCGAATTGAGTTAACCACAATCACCGCCTTCCGCGCTGGACCGCGAAATTGTTTCGATATCGTTACCCTTCGTGCAAAAATGGTAATAGACTCTCTAAGATGGGTAGGAATCTTTACTCTCTGACATCTCGATGCCCTCCTTCCTCTGTGCTCTTTTCTCTTCCAGCACGCTTATATGTAGCTTTTCTGATACTTTCACGACCCTTACCACGAGCCCAATTAGAAGACCATAGTACTCTACACCTAATTGAAAGTTCAGACGCGTTCAGTTGCTCTTCATCCAATTCAACACTATTGCAGCATTGTCCTCCCTGCCTCATTGACGACCACGTCAATGCTTCAATGCAAGTGTGTAAGAAGGATATTCTTGACAATATAATCATGAAATGCTTTCGTTGGTGTGCCATCTGCATCCACTAAATCTTTTGTGGGTTGACATTAAGCATCATGCGTGATACAATTCTCCGAAAGCGTAAGCCATTGATAACCTCTTCCTCTTTTCCGGTTAGGACATTTTACTTTCAAACTTCATTTTGCTTTCTACGGTAGTTGATTTTCGCTTTTATGTACTAAATAATACTAATCCAACGCTTTTGTATCGCGTTTCTCTAACGTTCCATATTTAAAATATTCATTGTTTTCCCGCTATTTCCAATACTTCTGCTTTAATCAAAACCTGTTCCGAATGGCCTAAATGGCCGTACATTAATCTAACGAGTACATCTTATTCATTTCCAAAAGGGTTTAAGTGAACTTAACGCGTCAGGATCTGGATGGCATTACTTCATAGCAAGCAAAGAACCTTTTTCATTGCTAAAGACTACTAAATGGCGGCGCTACCTTAGTGAATAACCAGTTTATATTTCTGATAAGATATGTAAAGTTTTACAAAACGTTGTGTGAAAGCTTTTGGAAGCCTTTTTGAGTCTGTAATACTTACTGCAAAGGCTTCATATGTAGTTGTATACATCGAAAGTCCAGTGCATGGCATAATATAAGCTTTGATAGAACTTTTATTTGGTCAAATTTTGTTAAATATTTTTTGCTTATGATAAATATATATAAGACACTGTTGTTAATCACAATCAAAGTTTTACTCAACTCAGAATACATTCTTTTCGTAGCTTTCTTTTTTTTCAATGTTCCTTGCACACTGTGGCAGCATGTTTTGTGTATTCGCAGCTTTGAATTGGAAATGATGTTCAGTTTTATTAACCGAAAGAATTTTGAAATGTTTTTCATTTCCATTTTATTCATTTTTTGGTAAACGTATCGTTCTTTTCATGGGTTTTTTTAGAGCAAAATGCATATCCAGGACAATACTCTTGCAGAAAGTTATGCATATTGTTGCAGCTGAGCATTATTCGGATATCAATAAAACTTTATGTTTATATTACAGTAAATATTAAAGAAAATGATATAAAGATCGGAAGAAAAGGTATAGATCTGTGTAACTGATTGAAGTATTGTGTTGCAAGCATTTAATGTAGAAGATTTCATGTCTTTTTGAGGAAAGAAAACAACGTGTTGTGGAAATAATCACGCGCGAGTTTGAAATGTCCTATACTTTTGAAACGCGTTTTTGAGGGTTTTAACGAATGGGGGTGGCTAGAGTAGGCAAAAATCCATATTTTTGCGCGCTTTTGCACTGTCCTATTCTTTTGAAACGCACTGTATTCCCGCATATGGGCTCTTACTGAGAAACCCGCGTTAGAAGATTGGCATGAATAAATACCGCGCAAGCGGCCGGCGGCACGAGTCGAACACGTGTGGCACGGAGAATTCCCGGAACGACCGGTGCCTGGGACAATGCACAGATGGTGGCCTAAACGGCCAGGTATTTAATTATTTATAAATTCCCTTATTTACGTACTTAGCACTACAGTACTTAAGGGCGCCGACATCACCGCCGCTGCCCTCAGTAAAAGGAAACCAAAGTTCCAGCTCTGAGCCTTCCGCCTACTTCGGTATTGGCCTCTCACGAGAGATATCCCGTAACGTACGGTTGCTCATCCGCCTTGCTCGCTGAGAGTGCTTATACTTGGGTATACATCCAGTCTTACTGTGCCAGCTCTTTGAAAAAGCTTCACGCCCCGCAGTTGTTTGTCCCATGGATACCTCCCATTTTCTCACCTTTGTGGTACATCTTCCATTTTGTGGATCTTGCGAGCCGCGCTCCACCTTTCTTTCCGTCACTCTCCCCCAAGGAGGCACCGCACACCAGTATACCCAACTAGTGGTGATCTATCTTATACCTCTCGTGACAAGTGCTGCTAGGAAATCCTCGGTGTTACACCCGACATTATCCTTTTGTTGCGTCGAGAGGGCTCTGTCGCCGAACTAACTCTGCAGAGGATGATTCGGCGTCTTCGTGTGTTTTTCCCGTTTGCGGTTTATTGCACTACAAGTGGTCTTCCGACTTAGAAAGATCACTTGCATGTGTGTCTCCTCCTTGAAAATTTGTTTGCAAAAGATCTCAGTGGATTTTCCGTTTCTATGGTTTTGGGATGTCGAAGAAGCCATCTAGGACGGAGCCAGTAATCACTCGTAATCGCTCGCATTAAGGTAGTGATCAACCAGGCGATTGGTAGCCTTCAAGGATCCCGATCCGGTCTGGATCGATTCTAGCCGCGGGGGCTCGCAAAGCTTTGGGCCATAACTCGAAAAACCGGGATCTTTTTCCAGCTTTGCTGGATTGTCTGACACCCGGTGATGGCCGTTTACGGCAATTCCCGCCAGAGCGGTTGTCCAAACAGCACCTGATACTGTTGGAATTTCCGAGATCGAGGACCTGGTGGGGTAGTTCTGCGCTTTACGAGCTGCGCATGAAATCCTTTCGAGGAAATTCGCCACCCTACGGGGGTTTGTTGAAGCTCACCCCCTAAAGAAGGTGGTCGAGGACTTGCGTCTTTTGATTTCAGATGGCAACACGGTACTAGCGTATTTGAGTGGACCGGCTGCCTTCGTAGAAAGGGTTGACATCTTGTTTAGCCGTGTTCGATCTCTTCTCGAAACGTTATAACAGGCACTTCTAAGAGAGCATCCAACCCGGACTTGGCCACCTACAGTCTCTCAACGAGATAATCAGAGAGGGATGCAGAAGAATCGCCGTAGGCGGAATTAAAAAGATGACATGCATGTCCAGTATGATGACAAATAGACTTCATTGAGTTCTTTACCGAGTGATTCTGAATGTTCTTAGAGCTCGGAGTCGGATGCTGAGGTTTCAAAAGAGCGCTCATCCCACTCCCAGAGGTTTTAGGCGACTGCCAGTGCCATTAGAGCATGGAAGAAATGGAGAAGGCACCTTGGTTTTAAGGAGTTGAAGTCGACAAAGCCGATGTATCGGAAGCTTTCATCTTACCGATAATACCGGCCGGAAGATTACTCGTTGGAAAGATCCCCTTGTGACACGAGATGAGTGCGAGATTGCATTAAGAAAATGGAACTCACACTGCGTTACTAGACATTTCCTGTATGAGACCCCGTAATGGTATTGGAATTCTTGGCACAATTTGGTGCCAAAGCTAATGTACTCGGGAAGAAAGAGAGGAACGACTACGTTATTTTGCCGTATTTCTTACGGGAAGTGGCTGAAGACCAATACAACTCTGTCAGAGATTCAAGCCGAACATCCGAAGGAAGGATAAGTTGCTGGCCAGAAGCGGTGGAGTACCTGCCGCGTTTCTATGCTACCAAGCAGTCGATTCAGTTCACCATTCTGGCTCTGCGAGACACCCGTCAAAACGACGGAGAGAAGGGAACGGACTATTCTCAGAAACGGGTACCACTCTCTGCTGCCCTGGATCCTCCCCCTTCCTTGCGGGAATCGAAAACGCTTCGAGTAGTTACTTCGATTCGGACACCGGCAGGTACCTAAACTATGGTGTATGTGAACTCCGGTCATCACGATGTACGGATTTTTTAACCCCTTACTTCGTTGTACGATTAGCATCAATTAGACGTTGCAAACGGGATGGGCAGATAACACAGGATGCCCCTTTTCGCATTCTCGTTGCCAACCTTGGTAACACTCCGCAGTTTCTTGTGAAAAACTACGTCATTGGCTTAGTCACGCCACACCCACTGGCAATGGTTCCAACCAAGATGCCCACGGTCGAGATCCTCCGGAATGTCACCGATGACAGCGCCGCAAATGGAATTGGAGTCTTGTGTAATACAACGCTCTCCATGGAGGTTTATCTTGGCACTTTGCCGATTCACCAGATTCCGGGTTGACCGTAAGGCCGCAAGAGCGATTCACGTCCGTTTGCACGGTAGGTTCCGGAGCTACCCATCCGTAGCTTGTCGCGCAACGCGGCAGCCGCGCTCGGCCCGATGGCTGTAATATGGGTGCTGGGTGGCACCTGCCTTGCTGGGTTGGGTTAGTTCAGTATTTCTGCTACTTTAATTATTTATTTATTTAGGCCATTCCGGCCCTAGAGCTACGATACTTAGTGCGACGGGACTTCGTCTGTCGTGCCCAGTAAACCGCACCAAGCGGGATCTTCGGTGTGAACGTGCCGTCCACGCTAGTGACTCTCTTCACCTTGGAGAAGTATGCCGTGGACTACGGAAGTCAACTGCCCGTGATGCCGAAAACAAATGTCTCGACTATTCTTCCCTTCTTCCAGGTTGGCTCTCGTACGAGGTTTTCCCCACTGGACCTTCGGTCTACCCCTTTCGGACTACGTTCGCCACGCGCTCACCACGGCTTTCCCAAAACCCGCGTGGCCCAATATATTACCCGGCCGCATCGAGATAGCCCGATATATTACATGTAATTCTCACCGAACATTACGGAACGTTATTCAATTAAAGGAATTGGCGGATCCCGGGTTCTTTAGTTGTCTTTCCTCTTGCACCCGTTATGACGGCTTGGCCCCGGAGTTACGCCTGGCTCGTGTGCCTCGCCCGAGGAAGGCTCTGTCCCTGAACAAGCTCGCGAGAGGGAGATTCGAACATCCTTCGTGGTAATTTTCTATTTGGGGTATTACACTACCCCCGGTATCCGGGAGAGGAGATGCTATTGCGTACCCACCATTGAGAAACTTCGCGTGAATAGGTCAAGGGAGAGGCCAGTGAGAGAGAAAGCCGTACAACGACAGGCTTCAACGCGGTGGGCCCTTAGAAGGCACTCGAGGAATTCGACATTGGACACGTTTCAGAGTCACACCACGAGCGCCTCCGCAACATGCTGCGGAAATTCATCACGATGGAGAACGGCTCTTTTGGGAAAATTACTGCAAGGGAGCACCGTTCTTATCTGCAGCCGGGAACTAGGTCGCTGGCACAGCACCCTTTCAAGGCCGGACCAGAGGCCGAGAAAGAGGAACAGTTCCAAGTAGACACGGTGCTCCGCGCAGGTGTGCTCGAGCCTGCTTAGGCACCCCGGGTATCTCCAGTGGTACTAAATCTGTTCTGCGCCGACTGTCCCCCGGTTCAATGTCGTGACGATACGTGATGCGCCTTCCCTTTCTCATATGGACGTGTGTCTTGACTTCCTTGGGAGTGCCACCATATTTACGTCAATGGATACGAATTGGAGCCAATAGAAATTCCACGGTTGGGAAGATTGCTGCGTCGAAACCGCGTTCGTTTGCCATTCTGGCTCTTTTCGCTGCAAGCGGATATCCTCTAAACTATCCAATTCCCGCGCTACCTTCCAGCATGCCATCGACATCCTGTTGACCCGCTTCAAGTAGAGGACGTGTCTCGTGTATCTGGATGACATCTTCGTCTTCTCAGATAACCTGTATGTCCACTATACCCATGTGAGGGAGGTCATAAACGTTTTCGGGATGCAGATGTGACCCTCAAACTGAGCATGTGCGAGTTTTTCACAATTTCGGTGTTGTATCTGGGGCACATAATCCTTCCAGGATGGTTTTTAATCGAGGAAGCTCTTGTTACATCCCGGGCCAGGGCAAAAGAAGACACAACACATACAGAGCTTCGCTCCTTTCTAGGACTGGTAATCGTCTACCGATGGTTCATCCCGAGTTCTTCAGATACTCCCGTGCATCTGAAGGCGCCGGTGCGGAAACGTCGACAATCTAAACTAAAACACTTTACATCCGCTCAAAAGGATGCTTTCAATTCCCTTCCGAAGGCAATTTTTTCAGCACCGATCTTTTAATTACCCAAACCAGATCTTTGTGCTCCGTCTGTACCGATTAAATCGACTACGAAGTTGGCTGTGCGTTCTTCCAAATAACATGGGAGGGGGAACGATACTCAATTGTCACTTGGTCAGTTTCTCTCAATGATGACGAGCGTAACTATTCCGTCTCGGAAAAGAAGTGCCTAGCAGTCGTGTGGGAATTGCCCATCCTTCGCCCATATTTTTTGGGGGTGTTTTTACTTTTTACATGAATCAATTCTCACTGAAGTGGTTGGTGAACCTTTCGGATCCATCAGGTCGCCGCATGCGAAGGAGACTCAGCATAGCAAAATGCTTCTTCCAAGTCGATTACAAAAAGCGTGCACAGAACACTGAGGCTGACATTCTGCCGCGCCTTCCCATTGCCGATAGAGCACTCCCTCCGGAAGATGATAAACTCCCGTGATTCATGGCAGAGTCACCCGGTCCGGGAAGGATAGATCCATATTAGCTAGAGTGGCCAGTCAACTGGAGCTTTGGAGCTGATGATGACAATATGTTCGCCGAAGGCAAGATGAATAATGAGAAGCCCGTACAAGGATTTTGTAGGGCAGTAAAACCGTAGAAAGGTGCCTGAGAATAATTTACCGATCCCTTTTGCACGGAAATGCAAGCCCGTGTCAATGGTTGTCAATTTCTGCCTTTCAGAGTTAATAAACAGGGTGTCACTCTTTCCTTTGGTGCTGTCCTGGGCTCCACCCACGGTGGACTTGGCACCTCAAGCTACGCTTGGCATTTCACCACTAGTCAATGCCCACCGCCAACAGGGGAAGGGCTGGTTGATGAAACTAGTCAACGCTAGGATGAAGTCGATAGCACATGCCTAAGACGCTTAGAAGCGAGTTGTCGACGCCCGCTTACGACAGAAAAAAGCTATACCCATTGCAACCAGCGACTTTTTGACCGTGTGGAAGGAATTCTCGAATCCCGAAGAGGAGAAGCGCATCAACATCTCGCCTTTAGCAAACGGGCCGTGTACAGTCCCCTCGGTAGCAACCAATTCTGTCGTGGTCTCCAAAATCGACAACCGCGGACGTCTGTTTCGTGATCGAGTTACATGAGCTGCTCCGCTCTCCTTAGAAGTAATCCTTCACCGCCCAATATTGCGGGATACAGCAGCCTTACGTCCGCTAGCAGCATATTCCATACCGGCGATCATACGGCCTTCCGTCTTGCCGCACCTCTCCCAGGGTGTTTTAGACTCCGGTAAGTTTCGGGAGACAAGCGTATTTTGTGGGACCTCAGAGCCCACATGGCCACCCCTCCACAAATCCATTTCGAACTGGCATATTTACTGCCAAGCGGTGTCTCTCACCTCTCCGTTTGAAAAGAGGGAAGACCTCTCTTCCATTCTCTTCAAGGAGGTTGTTTGCTCGCTGTCGCAATGAGGAACTCACCATGACCTAGGGATAAGTGACCCCCCGTCTTACCCCACACGGGATAACGTCCTGGAGACGACACCGTCAACGACGAAGGTAAGCACCAAAGAGGCAGTGACCTTCACCACGAACTCCATGGCAATCTCTATCGAGAACCCGTCCGCGCCAGAAGCATTTCTAGACCGAGGCGAAACCACCGTCTAAGTCGGAAACGGGAGCCGCAAGACGCCACTGCCTTGCGTCCCAAACGGGAGAGGCGAAAACCAAAACCTGTGACAACAGGTGCAGAGCAGGCATGCGGTTGGTTGGTCACAAGTGGCAAGCCGCCAAGTGTGGGCCTCCGGAGTGGAAGTACACATGAAACATGGAGATTTCTACCCAAGACGGGGCAATTTAGAAGTCACCCCTACCCTGACAAACGGCACCAGTTCATCAAGAGAGACCGATCGCCTGCCGAACTACGCGTACCCGTCAGTGGGGCCACGAACTCTCGGAACCGAACCACGCACGGAAATACCGCAGCCTGCCCACGGCGAAATTGTCCGAGTTGAACACCCCACGGTACCATCCCACGAACGAGAGCCGTGCAGGCTGGTGGTCAGACCAGAAAACCCAGAGGCGGAAGCAAGTATCCCATGGCGGAAAAGAAACCCGAAATGGGGACACACAACGCAGCGCAGGAGGAAACCACGATAACTCCGCAATGCCGGAAGGTTCACGTACAGGAATATGTTGTGGGATACATTGCTGGACGCTCTTACTACGACGATAGGGTGCTAAAGTACCACGTGCACTGATACGAAAGCGACCCTTTCTTCCTACACATCCGAGCCGATCGAACACCTTCCGCGTTCTCTCGTGGTACGCTCTCAAGCAAAGCGGGTACAGCGACTCAAGTGACACTATAGAACGCCCACCCAGGCTAGGTCTCTCGTCGAATGGGAATCTTAACGCGGAGGTATTAGTGCTGGTAATCGCCGCTGCACCAGCGCTTCACTTTCTTGGAGCAAGCTTTAATAGTTTTTTCCAGCTAGCTGATCGATGATCATGGTGACCATAAGTATTTTGGTTCCCACTCACATAGCGTACTGTTTCGGCGCCACCGTAACCAATTTCATGTCCTGTTGGCTTAGTTTTGGTGCCATCAAGCGTAAGAGTTACTCAGGGAGATGCAGCAGCAACCCTTCAGGCAGGAGAATGGAAAGCAAGTGACACGTTTAATGCAACAGACCCCTTGGGGGAGAACTGCAAAAAGGCTAACTCTTCTAACCGTTACCCGGTAGAGGCACTCCGCTAGGGCGGCTCGCAAGGAGTTCTTGCAAAGCAGACAGATTACAAAAGGTGTCCGGAACGTTCAATCCAATGCCGCGGAAGTAATTCGCGATGACATTCTACTCGTCGGCACCAGTCGCTTGGGTCTTATTACCAAAGAAAGAGCCACTGGGATTTCCAGGGAGAGCTGGAGCTGGCAGCCATGCTAGGCTACCCGGAACTGCCTCAGTTTCCGCCTGCGCCAAGCGGATGGCAAATCAATCACTCGTGCCTCGGCCCCTATTCATGCAGGTCAATGGTGGCCATCGCTCCTTCGTCGTCCTCTTTGAGGTCACCTCCTACAGAAATTTTCCGCTCGTTATGGACCATAGGGTCGTCCTTCTCGGAGGACCTGTTTCCATCATTGGTGTACCATACCCGATCGGGTGTCCAGCTGGAATACTTTTCGGAGCCCTTCGAGATTCCCTCGCTTCCTTGCGGCTAATTTCCCGGACTTTCCATGGGTCGAAGGAGATGAAATTTCTCCCTCATGTGTTGTTCCCTTCCAAGCTTCGGATAGAACCGCCGGTTCCGCCGTCATGGTGCCCCCTCTGTTCCAGCGGTACTTCTTCGAAATGGACAGAATTGATAGACTCTAGAAGGCCCTCAACTTCTTCGCAGTCGGCCACCCCTACGAGGGATATGCCCATGTCAAGGTGACGAATGAAATCGCACACACGCGGTTGAATGTATCACATTAGGTACTGATCGCACACCTCCGCAAGAAGGTACGCCGCTGCAAGGACAGCTCATTCGGTAATCAACGCCAATCACATCCCGTAATGCGGTTCTTTTCAGAAGTATTACCACAGATACGTTTGCACCGGAGCGGGCTCGACGAAGCAACCGCGACAAGTCTCCATGTGAGCCCACCAATATAGTAAAAGAACATAACGCGCTTGTCAGTGGGCTGGAGTGCTCCCTTTGACTTCTACATTCTGATACGGAACGAAATATCTCATTCGGAACCGTGTCTTACGGTCAAAACGGATTATGTTCTGCAAAACGATAGAACATTACGACCGGAATAAGTATCGAAACTCTTCCCGGAGGACCGGTCGAGTACAACAAAGGGCGTCCTGCCTTGCGATGGGAATTTTCTGCCACGCAAGGCTTTCCAAAACTGCAAAGCGTTCGCAATAGCCAATCTCTTCGCAAGTGCGGTAGATCCCCACATCGAAATGAAGTTCATCCATGATCATCACTTCAAACAAGAAACTGCTTTACCATTGGTAGGCTAATCTTATAAGCGCAGCGTGCGTCGCAGCATTGAGATCTTTCAAATCTCATCGGCGTTGATGGGTAAGTACGGCGATGCGGGTTCTCCGATCCCAAAACGTCATCACAATGGCGCGAGGATCGCTTAAAAGGCCACCAACCCCTTCGACATAATGGTACAGAAGTTCCGAGTTCCGTACGGCAGAGGGGTCAAACTACGGTTCAAACCGGAGATAACTTTCCCCATGTGGGTTACAGGGTTGATTCTCCCCATGGAAGCGTATGACGGACACTGTCGGCTGTAGGCGTCCTCCAAGGCGGACAAACTCATTCTGCGTGCAATACTATAAGCAGCCAGAGGAGTTGGTACCGAGCGAAATTCTATGGACAGGTTATTGTTGGCATCGGGCAGTCGTTTTGCAATGCAGTCGAAGGGTTCTGAGGTGGCGCGCTCATGGTGAGTTCAAGAGTTTGTGTAACCTGAAAACTCGTTGGAGACAGAAGCGATTGTCGTCTTGAAGAAGCTGGGTCAACGCTTGTTTTGTGCACTATGAGCTCCTCGTTTTGACCCACCAGCGAATTGGATAAGGGTGCACACTTAGGCATCTTACCCGCCTACGGCACGCCCACCTTGGGTTTGTGCCCTTGGCTAAGAGGAAAGATGTGAAATGCACGCCCGTTTTTCGGGGTATTATCGCCTGTGGAATCCCACGGAGAAACCCGCGTTATAAGATTGATATGAATAAGTCCCGTGCAAGCGGCCGGTGGCACGATTCCAACATGTGTGGCATGGAAAACTCCTGGTAGGACCGGTGCCTCCGACAGAACATGTGTGAAGGCCAAAACGGCCGTGTATTTATTTATTTAGATTTCTCTCTACTCCCTCAATTAGCACTACAGTACTTAAGGGCAACGGCTCCACCGCCGCCGCCCTCAATAAAAATTAAGCAAGGTTTCGGCTCTGAGCCTTCTGCCTCCATTGGTGTTTTTCTCTCACAAAAGATATCCCGTAGCGTCCGGTTGCTCCTCCACCATGTTTGTAGAGAGCACCCATACTTGTATACAATTGCAGTCTCACTGTGCTCACTTCCTGTACAATGATCTTTTACGGCCCGCCGTTGTTTGCCTCATGGCAACCTCTTTGTTTCCCATGTTGGTGGTAGATCCTCCACTTTATGAATCTCGCGACTGGCGCCCTTCCTTTCTTTCCGTCTCTCTTCGCCAAGGAAGCACCACACACTCATACACCTACATAGTGCGGATCTTTCTCATTCCTCTCATGCCAAGTGCTGTCGGGAGAGGCTCGATCTTACACCCGAAAATGACGTGTTGTTCCTTTGAGAGGGTTCTACGGTCGAAGTAACTCTGCAGAGGAAAATTTGGACGTCGCCGTGTGCTTCTCTCGCTCGCGTACTGTTGCACTACAGAACCCGTAGCCAGCATGATGCTGCGTTTCACTGAGTGGGAAGAAAGAAGCTCCCGTACGTTCTAAGGTATGGTGCAGAGCTCTGGCTATCTCGCAACAGTCCATTCACGTGACAACTGTGACATGAAGAGTGTACGTGGCAGGCTTTCTAGTGTACCGAGCTGCCATGAATCGAAATCTACAATTGCTGTTCAGAATAGCACTAGTATTCAATCATAGAGCGAAAATGTTCACAATTCACACCCAACCATTAACGCATTTATTTATTGTTTTACAGACCCGTCTCTTATTGGATGGCTGAAATCAACGGGTTACAATCATCGTCTAGCGGCAGCACGGTGGGGCGTTTTTCAATGGCTATACGAGTTTTGTTCAAGAGCTTTGGTGCCCCAGGGCAGAAGGTAGAGCCTTGCATCTTAGGTTCGGTTCATTCGTTCTATTTGGGTATTGGTTTGCAGATGGTAGGCAGTCATGAAGTAGTGCTTCAAATCTAACAGGGCACACATTGATTCGAAGAACGTAGACACCAAGTTAGATCCGTTGTCCGTAGTGAGCAGTAGAGGTGCACCATATGAATGTGTACAGAACGAAAAGTACTAAGAGCTGAGCATGGTAGATTTTAGCACAGATAACAGCGAAAGATCAATTTCCCGCAAGCGAGACGCGCAAGACATGATCAATATGCTAGAAACTGAATGTCTTTTTCAACATGACCCCCGTCAGAGCTTCATTGCGGGTCCAGAAGGTAACAGCCAAGTGCTGATGATCTTGCTTTCTGTTCACAAGATCAATGTTTTGGACGGCCTATCGAGGGCATCATGGAAAACGGTAAAGTGGAAAGCAACAAGGAACTATTCCAACGCATTTTCGAACGCTTATTTCGAGAACGTTGGATCGCTTCAGCACAATGAACTTCGCGCTTTGCGCGAGACTCAGATCACCATGGCAGAGGAATTAGCCACGCTTTGTGAGAAGGTTAATAGCACTGCTGTGCAGGAGTTTGCAGAGAATCTCCGTATACTACGTGCTGATGTGAATGGACTTCTCGAGTGTCTCGGACGCCCCGCTATGTTCGTGGAGGACATTGAAGACAAGTTCTCGCGTGTCGGACACCGTCTCCAGACGTTAGAACAAATGCTCCTTGAAAGAGATGGAAAAGACCCGGTTACTCCCGTCGCAGTTTCTCACCAAGCCAAGAAGACGGAACGTCCGAAGAGCCGAAAGAATCGGAAACACGATGATGACGAAGCTGCGCCATCGGACTCCTCCAACGCGTCTTCTGATTCCGACCAGTCCGATTCTTCGGTTAATGATCTCCGTCGTGGACGTTCGTCATGCTCAAAGCGGTCGTCAGCCACCAAAGGTGTGATTCGTACCCGCACGAAGGGCAGGAAGCACGCCGAACTCAAGGAATTACGGCCGACCAACCCGCTCTACAAGAAGCTTCTTTCATATCGGTATTACCGTCTGGAGGACTCCTCGTTGGATCGCACACCCCGGGGTACGGGCAAAGTGAAAGACTGCATCAAGCGTATGCAGCTGTCACTTCGGAATCAACTGTTCACAGGTGAGGATCCAATCCTTGTGTTGGATTTCCTTGCACGCTTTGTAGCGGAAGCTGACATTCTCGGAATGAGCGAAGGAAAGGTTTACATTGCCTTGCCGTACTTCGTCGGTGTTCTCGGAATGCTAGATAAGGGTGCTAGATTGCAAGTTTGTTAGGGAATCACTCAAAAAAACTACGAAAACGCTAGATTCTGCTAGTTCGCGGTGGTTGGCAAGCAAAAAAAATATTTTTTGGAAATCACTCTTTCATATTTTCTATTGCTCTCCGTCCATAGTACCGCAATTCGCTA
>JAHNZQ020003148.1:177183-190116 GCA_019155205.2 Gracilaria vermiculophylla
AATGTGAATGGGTTTGCTAGTTTTTACTTTCAAAAAACTAGCAGTGTTGAATGTGTGAAAATATTTTAATGGAAATTGATTCATTCAAAAGTGGGTTTTAAGAGTCGATATCCGTCCATTTTAATTCATTCTCTTTTGATTGTCAAACTAGCATTCCGAAAACACCGACGTTCTTACGCGGCTTGGCCGAAGATCAATACCACTCTGTAAGAGGTTCATCACGCGCTTCTGAAGGAGGGGTTACTTGTTGGCCTGAGGCTGTCCATTGTTTGCTAAGGTCATATGCCACGAACTCAGCAATTCAGGACGCCATCCTCGCTTTGCGAGACACACGCCAGAACACGAGGGAAACGGAAACCGATTATCCGGTACGCCTGAACAAGGCTTTCCACCGCAGTGCTCACGTATATCCCGCCGAGGAACGTTGCACCATATTCGTGGATGGCTTCGACCAGGTTATTCGGATATTAGTCGCTCGACGACGAGAAAACAAACCAAAAGGCGACATACCTGGAACTGGTCCAGTATGTTCGCGCCGAAGGTGATGCCGCTCGCGCCCACACCCGCACTCCAGGAACCCGGGCTCGATCCGCAAAAGCGTTGTTGATGCACCCGGGAACCCTGACGACTTCCATCGGATACGATCGGTCTTTAAACCATGAGTACGACAACGTTCAGTTGGCCGGGGACGCATTCGGTTCGATCCCCACCACTGAACTGCCATCTACCACGGAGGGTTGTGGCTCTGAACTTTTCCGCCTCCGGCGTTGCTTACCGCTGCTGCGAGTCAGCACCCGTTTGCAAGGCAGTTCATCCTCCCTCGAGACTTAGAGAGTGTCACCACAACTTGTGTCTATCCCTTACCGATATTGTCGTATACTCGCCTCAGTATTGGGTCCTGTTTTTGTTGCTCTTTTCGTCCCGTGCCCACACACCGGTGGACACGCTGTCGCTCCGGATCCCTACCGTATCCCTTCTCTGACACTCGCTTGCGAGACTCCGTGCCGATTACTCGTGATTCCGGCCACTTTGTATAGGAGGAATCTCAGACTCAACACTCTAGGTAACCGCCTGAAGGGCTGCCCTCGGTCTTACCAACTGACTTCGCCGTGGCACGCCCAGAGTGGCTCTGTTTGCTTTGTTACCCAAAAAGGGGAAGATTCCGAACGTCTTCGTGGGGTTTTACCGCCTCTGGCGTTGCACTACACACACAAAGTGAGAGGCGAAGCTTCAACATTAGGAAGCGGAACACCAAAGCACATGGGCGGATTTCGTTCAGCCCTAATCGTACGCCTACCACCTACAGGTGCATCGATCCACATTCATGACACCCTTTGGCCTGGATTTGGCTCGTCACGCACTCGTTATCGTTGTTGCAGATTGCTCAAGACACGAAAGAACTGCGGGGATTTAATAATTCGCAAGGGTGAAGAATCTTTACTTTCCAAGCCTATCGAAGAAACGGCAATTCGCTACCAGACGGATAATGAATGCCCAAGAGCAATTTCGAAGCAAACGGAGACCAACAGGTGAAGCTTAGAATCCAATTGGAACCCTGGAATTACGCTTATTGAGATATTCCTCCAGATAATGGCAAATCAATCCTGGCATAAGATCTGGAATACAAATATGAAGATAATTTGACTATTTCAGAATAGCCACCAGAGTCAACGGGACATTTCAGGTTTTCAAGTGGAATCAAGCAACATTGACTATAAGGAAACGAGAGCCAACCAACAGTATATCAATTGATCAACTCTCGAATCCTTTTTTTTCCAATGGGTGCCCATCCCACTCGAACTGGACGGCAGAGACTGAGCAAATGAAAAACCCTGATCTACAACCAGAGCTATTAGAAGCAGAGAATAGTCCCTAATCGAAGCTGTAAGCCGTTTCAGTGGTTGTGGAGACCATCGTGGGTCATGAGTATACGACCCGTGAGATGCGCTATTGCCTAAAAAGGTATGGATGTCATGCGCTACAGGGTAATTTAAACATCCGGGGCGCATTTTACACCACATTCTTCTCATGCATTGGCGCCATCACGACCAACACATGCCAGGTAGATCATTTGACGTCACTAGAATACAGCCAAGCTAATGAGAGGGGGAGGTAATATTGTTCGCGAGCGGGACTATAAAAAACGATAAGTAAAGGAAAAAGACTAAGAATGATAAAAAGATAAGTATTCGAATGGCAAAAAATGAGCACAAACGAAAGAAAGAAAGCAGAACTATGAAGACGAGAAGTAAACAACAATCGCTACTCAAAAATAAGACGCAAGGGAGTTTCAAAATACGAAGACTAATTTCTCTCGAAACTGAAACTTCGCCCGACGGCAGTTGAGATATGGACCCATTTGTACTGAAAGCGCCCATAACACGATGGTAAATGATTATCTCGCTGAAAGATGGAAGCGGAGGTTACGTGGACGCCAAATGGTCGCGCATCACGTGGAAGCAGCTAAAGGCGACCGCAGTGGAGGAAATAGTTCATTCCCATCCGGGCACACTACGTTTGCGAAAGTAGTTGTGGACAAGAGAAAGGTAAACACCAATGTCTTCCGCACAATGCAGAGGCCGTTGTTTCAGAGTGGTTCGCTGTCATTGATAGCTATCAAGCTCGCGACCAGGAGCCTGGCGTAGTTTGAACTCAAATCTATATTTATTCTCTACGCCAGTGCTCAGCTGACCATGCAGTCAAGGGAAACTACAATCTTTCGGGCCCTTTGTGAACGTGTGGCATGATACAGTAACAAAGTCTGTGTGCGCCGCTTTTTAGTCTTCCAAGAAAACATTCTCGTCCCACCGATGGAGAGAGACGGACAACGCAATCCTGGAAACTGACTGCATCAACTGTTATTGCGTTAGAGCTAATGGAGGGCTGCACTGTACAATTCTTAGGGTTTTGTATGTTCTGAGTTACAATAAATATTGATCGCATAATGGTGGATCCCAAAAGACGTATCTGCAAAAGTGGCGGTCCATGTGACAATAGTTTCACAGAGACCTCAATCGGAGCATTAAGCACTCTGCGAGCCGGAGACTCGATGAGTGATCTCGAACAATGGCGGGGAAGTTACGTAGAAAACCGCATTCTTTGATAAAGAGCATGTAGACATGTTGTCGAAAGCAAAATTCTTGAAACTATGCGCTTGATGTCGAATCCGTATGAAAGTTTCATCACTTCAAGACGACCACTATTTGGCTCGCGGAAGCCAAAAGTTGTCGATGATCGCAGGGAAATCGGTATTCAAGACAAAGGATTGGCCTTTGAAAGGTGGGCGGCAGAATTTGTGGGGGTAAGATATGCAGCTAGTTTGCGGCTCCGTTTGTATGCTCTGAGTAGAGGAACTGAAGCAGTAAATTGAAATTCAAGGACGCAAGCTGATGAATGCAGCATGGGCTGGAAACAATCGAAGGTGACGGTTATGCCCAGCATTCAAACAATCAAAAGCGACAGTATTGGCTGAGTGCTACAAAAAGACACAATTCGCGGTCCGTATTCAGGAGCTGCCGCCTGCTCTTTATGAAGATGTTGAGAGGTCATTCACGCTAGCATTTGGTGAGGGTGCTGTAAATCCTGTAGCTTGCCATGAGTTAAACATCTAGCCGGGTCTTATCTTTCCGCCCCCTGCTGAGGATCGTCCCTAGTAATGCTGCCATATGTAGAGCCCTCCCCCAAGAGAAGTGTACCACCTCCACCCTTTGCATCGTCAATAACAATCACCCCCCTCTCCTTACGTGAACATCAGCTAGATTCGCACGAGGAAGCGCAGACCGCGCTTCTTTAATTACGTTTTGATTTTTTCTCGTCAGTGTTAATTATAGCGAGGACAACTCTTGCGCGGCTTGTTTCCATTTGGAACGCTGCCGGATGGGCCTCTTCTTTAATTTCGATCCTTTCAGATGCTTTCGTCTCAATTCAATCCATTCTTCATTTTTCTTCTCGCTGCATTTCACGGCAGTGTCTCACGTACTCGCTTGGAAGCCGATGATTATGATATACTATTTGTTTAAGCTCATTGGATTTGCTGTTGTTGCGCAACTTTTTTCTCGCCCTTAGGTATAATTCTCAGCCCACATCTTCATTGCGCTCAAAAACGCCTATTTCATCAACACAAACACTTACTTCGCAGACATCATCCGGGAGGCTCTCATCATCTCTTCAAACTATCGCTGGCTCCAAGCCATTTTCGGAATCAGATGTTTTATACGCCAGACCATTGGTAGAATGACAGAAAACTTCTTCTGTTTCGTGTTCCGTTTTCACCTTGCATGCATCGGAGTAATTTTCCTCTTGGTTTTCGTTTAATTCTTGGTTCCAGGAAGAAATACATCGTCATCAAGGCGCACTTCATTTGCGGAAGTTATCGTGGTCATGAGAGAGGTGCGCGTTAATCCTTCCGGCAGAGTGCGGAGGCTGATTCCAAAGGGGATCATAAAAAACGTGGTTAGGATGCAGAAACTTTATTCTATCTTACTGATCAATGCCTTTTCTCTCTGCTACTTCCTCTTCCGCACACTTGTATGTAGCTCTTGTGGTATTCCCACAACCCTTAACCTAAGCCCCATTAAAAGTCCATAGTATTGTACACTGTTAGACTTTACATTGTTTTATGCTTTTATTATATGAATCATGAGTAATAGACTTGATATTATATGGTTTACGTAGCCTAGATGCATTCCTCGTGAAATTGCAGTTTGATTCGATGTGGTGTTTCCCTTAGACAGGCTTTACAACCACGTTGGACAATCCATGTCATCATGCTATGTTTGAAGTCATGAGCCTTACAGGAACCTATTGGCACTCTTGTTGTCAATGTAAGCATCCGAATTGTGTCCACAACGGAATGTTCTACAAGCATCTTGCGAAGGACAACTGTCCCATGAAGGACATTCGTTTCGACTTTGCATAGCTGGCAATAAGATGTTTAATAGCTAGTGCATCTAAAGTAGTACCGTAGAAATCATGTACCGTGGCCTCGTTTTCGAAGGTCTGATTCTCTATATAAACCCTGGTCGACGCGCCGACTTCTCTTCGGCTGGTCACCGTTGTTCACGTTCTTAACCATTGACCCAGTGTTCTAATATAGACCCTGTTAAACTTTCAGACGCGTTCTATCGTGATTCAACTAATTAAAAATAGTTGCACGATTGTCTTCAAGCACTGTCTTCTACCCTTAAGCGGATTCTATTTACTGAATGGAGTTGTACTAGACGAGCTTCAATAACTATTGGCATATACCCATGATTTATACCACCTATTTCACTACATTGACCATATTAAACTCCTTCTCTTTTGATAAAAATAGATGTTTGATTCGAAGGACCAGGTACAGCGTAGACTGCGAAGCCCAGCAGCATTGATATTTGGAGACCAGGTCCGAATTACTTCAACCTTCTGCGGATGGACTAAAAGACATTTACGGCTGACCTTCAAGCCAAAAAATCTCGTCTTAGATCTCATGGAGGAGGTTTTCTTCGGCGAAATATATATCGAATGTTTGCGCAATCGCTCCAAAACAGACCGGATGTGCTATATATGATCCTCATGTGATCGGCCATACACGAGAATATCGTCGATATACATGAACAGGACGCGGTCAATATAATCATTAAAAACTCCTTTTATTTAAGACTGGAACGAGGCACTTGTATTTAAAAGGCCCACAGGCATGATCCGATTCCTAGATTGTCCATATATAGTGTGAGAAGCGGTCTTCTCGATATCGGAGGGGAGAAATCGGATCTAATGAAAACCTGTCTTAAGGTCCAACTTTGCAAAGTAGCAGATTTGACCCAAGTGATCAAACATTTCATTAAATCGAGGTAGCGGATCTTTGCTTCGTTTAGTAATTCGATTTAGGGCTCTTCAATTCATAACACCACGCAGATCGTGCCCATACTCTTTCAAAAAGAAAATTGGAGCCTCACAGGGGGGACGCAAAGGCCTAATGTTTTCTGGCTGGAGTAGTTTGTCAACATATTCCCAAGCGGCCAATAACTCAACAGGGGAAGGCTGATAATGGGTACGATGAAGAGGCTTTGAAGCGAGAAATAATTCTATGGAATGATCTATGTTGCGAGAAGTACAAAGGTTGGAGGGTAGCTCGGCTTGTAAAGAATCCTCAAGTTCACGGAGCATGGTACGTAGCTGCACCTACAAAGGCGGCTTTTACACGCATTGCAATTTTTGTGGTCTCATTAAATACAGCAAAAAGTGAATTTTGCACTTCGAATTGAATTCTCGACAGAAAATATCTACGCCGGCGGTACTGCACGTATAGTGACAGTACCAATAACATCTATGTAATGACTGCTTTTGAAAGATCATCGTATCAATCATGTCTCCCTGCTTCAAAAAATTTTTCATCGGCGTTAAAAATCGTTTTTCATACTTTTGGTTTCTGAATTGGGGAATCTAAAGTTATTAGCCGTCGTATGATCCACACGTTTTTTAATTGGTTTAAAACAAAGCGCTGGGAGGTAGTAGATGTGTTAATGGCCATGTATAGCTCTATCATTGGAGTAATATCATTAATTAAAAGCATTTCGTCGAAAACTGGTGCTGATGTGCCTAAAAAGACTAGTCTTGGTAGCATTATGGCAGCATTTTGAACTTTTGGATATGCGAACTGAAAATTGATGATGAAAATGGTTGAGTGTGCTATGACGATGGATTGAGTAAGAATGAACGGAATCGATTGCAGAAGATACGAGGTCAAGGTGACTACAGTAGAGGACTTAGGCAGGGAAAAATTAGTTTATTATTTTGTTAAAATATGAGGCACATCATTATTGTCCGAATTTCAAACTGCAAAGCAGATTTGATTACGCACTTCAGATCCATCATAGAATCTGAAAATGACTCGAGGAAAGTGCCTTACACCGACCATGGCGAGCTTCTAGGCGTCCTTTGCGAGAAAAGCCGGGATGAGCAGTGGGTACTGTAATGCGAGAGTCACGAAAACAGTCGTACTCAGAGAGGTCTTTCAGCTGCAGTTTTTTCTTAGTTCGTTATTTAAAGATGTGAGAAGTATAATGAAAACAAATCTGAGTCAAATTTCGCTTTTTGAAGCTATCTGTCCTACGTTTCGTCAGAAAAGACGGAACATACAGACTGTTTCAAAAACATACGACATGCTGTGAAATCTCAAAAAACCTACCATATGAAAACTGTACGCCTAAAAAAATAAGATGCGGCAAAAAGTAAAGTCACTAAACCCTTTCAAAAACATATGATCATCAATTAGAAATCTTTACTGCGCGACGCTCAATAGTTTATTTTGCATCTTTTTTGCTGTGTAACGCTAATACAACGTTTCGGCATCACAATGATGTAAGTTTCCACAGTTGAACCTGTTAAGGATTTCCAGCAATTTGTAATACAGTTTTTGAGTTCAAACACTGTCTGAAATTGCCTTGCATGCGCATAAAACATCCTCTCCAGCATTCCCGAAACCTTTTCAACTGGGTCCAGATCTGATGAGCGCGCCGGCCACTCTTAAACAGATACTTCAGACTCCTGTAGCCAATTTTTGATTAAAGAAGAAGTGTGTAGAGACGCACTATCCTGTTAAAAAAAGAAATTTTCTCCATGGAATAATAAACCAAAAGGAAGCAAATAATCGTGTAGAGCTTCTTGATATTTTTCGGAGTTCATAGTTGGTTCAATAAATGCAATTTCAGTCAAAACGGTTTTAGAAATACAAGACCAGACCATCACAGAGACTTCAACTGAATGCTTTGTATAAATGTAATTAAATTCTTTCGAAGATCGTGCCAATAATATTTTTAGCAATCTGGTCCATTCAATTGAAAATTTTTTCATAAGTTAAAATAATATTTCTCCATTCTTTTTTCCCGTAAAGTTCTCCAGCACAGCAGTCACCTCTTTTTTTTGCTTATGATGGTCTTGGAGAAAGAACATTCTATTCATTTTTATACTTGCATAAAATTTTGTTGTTTATGTGCCTCCATATAGTTGATTTAAAAACGTTGAAATTGAGATTTTTTCCAATGTTCTTGCACGGTACTTTTTTTTTCCATAACTCTTTTTTAATCTCTCTTTTCTCTGCTGGAATGAGCTTCTTAGGGCGTCATAGAGATCGTTTTAATCCGTAAAGAGTCAGATGTTTTAATAAAGAAGCAATTGTGACCCTAGAACGCTTCAATTTTTGCGCGATAGCATTTTTGGAGTGTTTCTTGGCGTGTAATTTTATGATTTTAATCTGTTCTTGCTTTGAAAGTGGAAGACCTGGAGCCATTTTTACCATGAAAGAAAACGGTGTACATAACTTTTTGAAACGATTCTGTATAGACTATGTTCTAAATCTAGTCTACAGTACAGTTTTGGCGCACTTTTAAGGTGTAACAGAGAGTTTCGGCAGCTCAACTCTGGGTGAAATTGTGAGTATAATGTGGGTAGCACTTACCGGAAAAATAATTTCACGATTTTTTTTTGATGAGTTTCGGCACCGGACTTTTTCGTTCAATGCGCGTTAGCACGCGGCACAGCCGACGCTACGACAAGAAACGGCCTCCGAGAAACCGACTCAACGTACCCGGAGTGTCCTAACGGCGAGCCGCAACGCTTCGTTCATCTACTGTCTCTAGGCGGCTGTCGTCACCCCACGAATGGTGGCAATCAGGGACTACAGCTTGACGCAGCTCCACCGCGTGCGGCGGCGCTTGCTTTGCGAGCTGATGGCGTGACATGCATCTGGCGAGAGACTCTCAGAGCTTGGACCAGTCTTGCGCCGCTTCCTTGTCGTCCGCCGTGACCTAAGAGCTCTGCTACGCCGCAGAAGGGAAGTTTATACCGTTTCTTTCAACTTAAACATTATTTCCACAAAAGATGCCTTGTCGCTCTTCCGATTTAAGCCCGCGGACTTGAGTCGAGTTGCTAACTTGCTACAGCTCGAGGAAGCGTCCTTCCGACATCGACATCGAGAACCTTCCGTGGAGCGCCTGTGCATTGTGCTGCGCCAGCTGTCCTCGCCTGCGCGCTGGCACGACCTCGAAGAACTGTTTGGTCAAACCAGCTCAGTACTGTGCGAGATATTTTATGAGACTACTGAGCTGATCATGGAGCTATGCAGTCATACTTTACGCCAGTGGAGAGGGGACCTATTGCAAGAGCGGGCCGCCCTGTACGCAAAAGCTGTCCTCAACAAGGGCGGGGCTCTTCAGAACTGCGTCGGCTTTATCGACGGCACAGGGATCTTCATCGCGCGACCCGGCCAGGTAGTGCAGCAAAGAGTGTATAGCGGCCACAAGCGCAAACACATGCTAAAATTTCAATCTGTGGTGCCGCCGGACGGGCTCCTTTTCCACCTAGCTGGACCCATGGAGGGAAGGCGGCACGACATTACACTCTGCAGGGAATCGAGAATGGACTACATCTAAGAGTCTGGACTAATGGTAGGAAACGAACAGTATTGCCTCTTTGGCGACAAAGCGTATCTACTTTGGCCTTGGATGCAAGTAGCGTTTCCAGCCGACGCTGTCGGCGTTCTGTATGAGGAGAAGAAGGCTTTTATCAAAAAGATGGCTAGCGTCTACGTATCGGTAGAATGGGGATACAAGAAGGTAAAGCAGGTCCTTTCCGTCCTCGATTTTGCGCGGAAGCTCAAGATTAACGAGGGCCCTGTGGGTACTGTCTTCACTACTGCTGTGTTGCTGTGGAACATTCGTTGCTGCTTATACGGTGGAAAAACAGCAACCTTCTTTGACTGCATGCCCCCGACTCTCGAAAGGTACCTATCAATCAACGCGAAGTTAAGCGGGCGCAAATCGGTACACAAAGCATTTTGATAACGGCGGTAGCAAAAAACGGACTCCTTATCTCTCCAATCAGTTAATAACTTCACCATATCCACTGATCCTTCAACTCTGCCTCAGTCTTTCTTGACAATACGAGCAAGCTCGGCAATTAACGCCAGCGTCTGGATGCGCTCCTCTCGATCGGCCATGGACGTTGCTGCAGAATTAGCAGCAGCCTTCGCGCGAGCAATCTCGGCGGCCGCATCTCGCTGGCGGCGTTCGTCATCTTTGTCCAACTCGCGCTGAAAGTGGCGCTAGTCTAGGTCGAGACGCTTCTCGGCGGTGGCGCAGTTTCGCCGCTCCACATCACGGCGCTCGGCCGCATCGAGCTTGATGAGCACTACAAGGGCGTTGTCCTTTTCCTCTTCTGCATGCTCACGTCGGCGTCGACGCTTCATCGCTGGGGAAAGCCCGTCGCCGTCAGACTCGTCTTCTACGTCATTGGTTCTCATGTTCTTGTGGAGGGCCATGTCGTTCCGATGAGTGCGACGCTTGAGCGACGCATCTCGAGCGGCCGCCCTAGCACGGGAAAGCTCTTGTTCGACGGTACTCTTCTTCTCCTTCGCCTTAGTCGCCGCCAGAGGCGCGTCGTTCATATCCAAGGCGGCCTCCTCGAGAATGACCGATAGCTCGTCCTGGTTCTCCGCTGTGCCTGACTGCTAAGCTAAGGCCGCGTCTTCTCTCTCGAAACGTTCTTTCAGCAGCACAAACCGGTCCCTAATGTGCTTGCTGTTCGTCTTGAACGGCTTGTTTGGCTGCGCATTGAAAATCTCAGCGGCTTTTGCGTACAGTCTGTCGCCTTCTCCCCACTTGGCGAAAGGCGCTCCTGCATTCGTCACGGCACGCGCACAGACGAGATCTGCACCTGCCTCGTTCCACTTTACCCTGCGCTTTTTCGTCAGAGCGGGGGATGACTCGACGGCCGTGTCAGACCTGTTTGCGCCGGTCTCTTTGGGAGAGCCGCCCGCGGCAGAGGTACAAGCCTCATCTGGCAGTGACTGTCCCTGGTTGGGGGGTAACCAGCCTCGCCGGTCGCCATCTCTCTGCCGGCTAAAGGTCGGTGCGGGAGGGGGAGGGGGAAAGGGGGAAGGGTGGTGTCGCGAAACAATGCACTTGAAGTGGTTGACGACGAAGGGCGGTCGGCAGATTCTTGCACGCGTTCACTGCACCGTCCGGCTCGGCATGATAATGACGGCGCTCCGCACAATCACGGGCGGTTACCGCGTGGCCGTCTATCATCGGGTTGACTAAATATGGGTCAGTACCGAAATCTGGGTTGGTTTGACCATTAAATTTACCCAGTTTTACAAAGCTCAGCCTACTGCTAGATCCAAAAACTCCTGTAGCTCACAAACGGCTCATATGATTTCAAATCTAAGCCCGCCATCAGATTTGGCGCCCTTTATTCCATCAAATATCGACATGTCGTCTCCTTCACCAATGTCGATGCCCGCCCACACGACTCCCAATACCACCTATCCAATTCGGCCCCGTGCCTGACCGGTTAGTAACCGCGATGCCTCAAAGGCGCATCCTCGCCACAAAACAAAGCCATTATCGCAATGAATATGCAAGAGCTTTAATTGAGCTCCGGAGTTCGGGGATATCAATCCGAAAATGCGCACTGAAGCATCAACTGCCATACCCATCCCTGCAGAGACTCAATACGAGACACCTTCTTAGCAAACCACAACATAAAAGAGGACGCAAACCACATTTCACCGAAGCAGAAGAAAGCATAATCAAAGAGCCTGTTTTTTCTTTCTCCCATCGCGGAACCCCATTGTTACGAAACTGTCTCAAAGAATTGATACAACATTACGTGCAGTCATTACCAGCTCACCGTAGATCAAAACTACTTTTTCACAACAACAAATCAGGCGATGGTTTTGTTCGGAACTTCTTCAGGCGACATCCAGAATTGTCTCTCAAACGAAGATCGCAGTTAGAAAAGCCTCGTCAACTTGCGATGTCACCAACAAATCTGGCGAAACATTTTGCGAGGCTTGAACAGATCTTCAAAGAATTCAAGATTCAGAGCCCCGACCAAGTCTTCAACATTGACAAAAGTGGCTTTTCTACCCGAACAGCGGCCCGTTCTCGTGCTAAAGCGTTATTTGATTCGAAGGGCCGAAGCATTTCTGTGGAGATGAAGTGGTCTTCAAACGCTGATCATGTTACAATGATGCCAGTTATTTCGGCAGACGGAAGAGCATGGAGCCCTCTTGCAGTCCTGCAAGGAAAGCAGGCAAAACGCCGAAGAAGAGTAGACGGAACAACGGAGACGCCATCAAAATACTTACCACCCACCGCCCATTGCGTGTATAGAGAGAAAGCAGGGGTTGATACCGAAATATTCTACCAGTGGGGAAAGAAGTTTGTGAACGAAACGGCACAGCTCAGACAAGAACGCAAGAATATCGTGCTCGCATTAGATGGATACGGCGCGCACTGTTCTTTTAAGGTATTGCAGCTCCTCAAGGAATATCACATAGTAGTCGTCGGCTTACCAGCGCACACAAGCCATCGCACAAAACCGGCTTACCAGCGCACACAAGCCATCGCACAAAACCGTTGGACTTTTCCGTTTTCTCACCATACAAGACCGCCTTTCGGAATGAGCTGAACAAGCGTACGCTGTTTGCGGGAGACGATACTAAGAACGATGTGTATACGTTTTGCGAGTTGCTCACGCGATCATACAACCAGGCGCTTACGTTTCAGAACATCATCAGCGAGTTTCGCGCTTGCGGGTTATGGGACAGTGAGTGTGGAGGAATCAACGCCGATGTTATCAACGCAACAGATATTACGAACTGGGAGGGTGCTGCGTCACAATTGGCCGCGTTTTACACCTATGGGGAGCTTGTACAGTCGTTTTCATCTTGCTCAAATCTTTTGCGAAGCGATGGAGAGGTGTTAGTTAATGGAACTCTAAACACGACGAGTGGATTGCTGCTAACGGAAAATGCTGTGCTTACTGTAGTACAGTGGCTCCTACGGAATTATGGTGGTTTGGCCTTATGGCATAATATTCCTAAGGAGGGTTCGTAATTTATTAGCTGGGCCACGTGGTGCATAATATTGCCTGCGTGCGCTACAGTAT
>JAHNZQ020003148.1:190216-252267 GCA_019155205.2 Gracilaria vermiculophylla
GTTGGAAATGTCCTATACTTTTGAAACGCGTTTTTGAGGGTTTTAACGAAGGGGGGTGGCTACAGTAGGCAAAAATCCATATTTTGGCGCGCTTTTGCACTGTCCTATACTTTTGAAACGCACTGTATCTCTAGTGTCATACGTGTCAAGCCACGTTACAATCTACCCACAGTTGAGTTGCCGAAACTCTCTATTATGTTTATGAGACGCACTGTACGTGAATTTTGAAGTGACGAAAGGTCTCTAGTAACATGATTGTGGACTGTCTCAAAAGAGCTGTATATTTTAACCAAAACCTGATTCCTAATAAAATCAACGTTCCTTACAGATTGATAAAAATTGATTGAACTAGCTGTTCTTTTCCTTCATTTAAAATCCCTAGCGCTGGGGTCCCCAATTTTGTTGCTACTGGAAGCTGTTCTAAACTCGATACATCTGCTGTTGCTAGATAATTCGTGCTGCATGCAATTTTTGGTTCAGTGCTGGAGGACAGAACCAGTGTTTCCGATGAGAAAGCTCTTTGAAGAAAAAATTTCCGTTTTGATTCATAGAAATGGTTATCTTTCAGTGGCATACAGTACGCGGCGAGAATTGAAGACTTTTCTCTTCTCTAAAATCCCGGACGAACACGTTTTAAACCGAAAGGACTCTCGGTTCAACCTCGACTGAATGGTTTTGCAATGGCAAATGAACTGCGACTTGGATCTACAAAAGGTGCAGTTTCAAGGCATAGTATTCAAATCCCTAATTTCAACTCGTGAACGACTCGAAGTAGATGATATGGCAGAGCGGTCTAATGCGTGTGACTAGAAATCACATCCTTTCGGGGGCCCAGGTTCGAATCCTGGTATCATCGTCTAATCTTTTTGGCAGAACAAATCGAAGAGATTTTGATACCCTCGCCTCACGTTGAGAGTTGCGATGCGTGAAACGCTTTTGTGGTTAGCCGATCCCCTTTATCGTTATGTATTTAAACAATATCGTATCACTCCGCACAGCAATCAGTGCTTCTCACTGAAGTGCATGCAATGGTCGATTCAATGAGCGGGGTTTGCAAGCCGTCAAGTACGGCCGATAGCTGCAGGCGTTTCTGACCCAGATGTTTCATATTATTCATTGGGATAAGTTCATGGGTTTGACATACTTTAATGTAGTTTGCATTGTGATCATGAAAGGAAAGAAATTGTGATGCAATGGCGCATTGCATAGTTACAGTACGTAGTTACATTACACAGTAGCAGCAACATTTCCAGTGTAGTTGATAATCGCCGACTCTTGAGATTTGTTCGTTCCTTTAGATCGATGAGACTCGTTACATTACTGGGTGCAGATACCCAGTTTGAGACCAGTTTCCTAAGTGCCACAGTTTCGGCTGCTGTCACATACTTACATGGAGCGTCAGATGCGAGAATGACAACAAAACGCGGCGGATTATCGTAACACTGCGCCAAGGCAACGGACAAGAAAACGAGCGACTGACAAAAACTGAATGATCAACAACTAAGTAAAGATTTACAAAGCGTGCAAAGGGATCCATGGTTTACACGCGGAAAGTGCGGCTCCAAAACCAAAAGGCCGGTGTGACAATGTAATGAAGAGCCTGAACTGGACGAATACAAAATCGATACGAGTTGAGCAAGAAACGCAGAGTATTGGGTGGCGCGACAACATGTTGGGCTCGAGGAATAGCAAGAGAGGCTCTAGTTAGTACTCTTTTTCTTCAATGCTTGCTTCATTTCATCAAGCAAGGGTCCAAAAGCCTTGTCGCTGTCATTCACTCGCATCTTTCCCTCTTTCCGTCTCACACGATACGCCGAATAAGGCTGCACGGCGCGTTCGGCCTCCATGGCGGGGACAGAGACGGCGGCTGCCTGGTTGTACGGCATAAGAGCCATTGAGTTGGCACCCTGCATGAACGGATTCGGATAAGCATAGGGCTGCTGCTGCGTGTTGTACGGCACCATTAGAAAAGGGTTTTGTTGCGGGGCGTAGGGGACCAACTGAGATAATTGCGATGGGTGGACAGATTGTTGCATCGGAGCGGTAGTCTGGTAGTAGTGGCCGGGGTGTTGCAGTTGATGTTGCTGCTGTTGTTGCTGCTGTTGTTGGTGCTGGTGCTGGTGCTGGTGCTGCTGCTGCTGCTGCTGTTGTTGTTGTGGGAACATATGCTTGATGTTTTCAATGCGCTGGTCCCGCGAGTTGTTGAAGGAAGGTTGGAAGTTGGGCTGCATTTTGAAGCAGAGGACGCGATTCGCCGTCGACGTACGGCGGTGACGAAACGAAGTGCACCACAGACAAGCTGTTCAGAGAGGAACGCCGAAAGTCAAACCAATTGCGTGCGCATTCTGCGCCCACGCGCCTGAACGCAGAGCTGCCTGAAGAGCTGGTGAGTCGTCTACAGCTGTGCGATTGATTCACGCAAAGCAGGGAGTGCGCACAACTCTCAGACAACACCGTGCAGTCGCTCCTGTTGGCTTCTGCTCCAACGTGTCAGTGTGAGTGGTACTGCGCGCATGCGCTGGTGGACAACATTGCTGCTCATACGTGTACAGAACGTTTCGGAAACCGCCAAACGCTTCGGATTTCAACTGTCTCTCTTATTCATCGAGACGCCACGTGTGCCGTTGGCACCGTCATAAGGGCAGTTACGTTAATACCCCTCAAAGATAAAAATGTGAAAATCATAGAAAACCCCAGAGGCAAAACGCCAAGCATGTTTTTCTCTATCTATCTCATTAATGATTGCTTGTTGTAATAACAATTGTTTTATTCATCCGAGTTCTATTGATGCGTGCCAGTAAAGCGCAGATACTTTTATTGAAGGGGATAAACTATACTACAAGAAGCATTAATTTCCTTCTTTGCGGACCCTCTGGAGAAAATCGTTTGCACTTCCCATGGACCAAAAAGAGCGCCGCGTAGAATCGGTTTTAAAAACGGTGATACAGTGAAACTACAGCAGGAGTTTATATGAGTTGGTAAAAATGTATTTCTTAAAGAAAAAATACAATGACATAAGCGTCATCCAGCACATCGCGTTTTTAAGAACGGGGGAACAACGAGAAGCGTGCATGACGTACTTGAGATCGAACATACGAGAAGGTCAAGCAGCTCCAGAGCAGCAATTACCGAGACGAGAAAAGCACACGCAGTTGATGACAACTAATATTTACATGCCAACCCCTTTTCTGGTTCATGTGATTCATAGTGCTAAAATGATACTCGGAAGGCAGAACATGAAAGAAAGACGGCAGTTTTAATTTGGAGTGTTCGTCATAACTTTGAATGTTGTGGCATTTATAACCGACCATAAAATGCTCAGTATGGCACACCCAGTAAGTCGGGTGTGAGTGAACAGACAAGGCACAGTGCCACATAAGACATTCGAAAGTGTTTTTAAGCCTTTCACCATTTTGAATGTATGCATGGCACATCCACATCCGCTTCACTGCAAAGTTAAAAACTATTGTGTCAGGTGGAGTGAACATTGAACGGATAGTGTTGTTTCGTTAATTTGAGTTAGGTGAGGTACATTGAGCTGCGGCTTCTTGGTATTTCTGAGTTGATTTTTGAATGGCACTGTCCGAGTACAGAATGTACTTCACTGAATATGTAATTCAAAGTCTGAGGGTAAGCAGAAGCTGACTACACGATTCAGACGTGTGCATACGTGACAGCGTATTTGGAACAAGGGAGAGCAAGGAGACCTTGTGCACGAGTTCAACTGGAGACAATACTATGGAATGGCTTTTAAACAGCGAATAAAACAAATCTGTGGCACTGTGCCTTGCCTGGGCACGTGGGTGTGCCATAACATCGCGGTCGGCGGCATAAAGTAGAAACACCTAAGGCTGACACAGTTGGCCTCCAACATACTAAGAAGGCATCCGCAATATCTAGCCCGGCTAAATAGATAAATCACTGCGTAAACTTGTGAGAAGGGTACGGACAATGCACTGCAGAAAAACAGACCGCACAACTATCTACATCAAAATGGCCTTGCACGTGTAGCTTAAACGGCGAGGTCTCCGAAGAGAAGAATGAGAAACCGTGCACACCATGACGACATCCGCCGTCTTGCAATCATCTCCATCTGGAATGCAATATGTTTTCATTGCCGTTCCTTCAGATTTTGGTCGTAGAGAAGGCCACAACTGGTCACTTTTTGATGCGAAATTTGTACCTGCAGCGACCTGAAGTCGTTTGAGAGGCGCGAGTCAACTTTTTAATCAATACGGAACAATTTTTCTTCACATGCGCCTTAAACCACTACTTGTTCTGAGGCGGCCTGTCTCTAAAATGAGCGAGACGAAGCGATGAGGGCTCCGATGCACCGTTTTTCTAGTCGCAGTTCTTCATTTCGTCACGCTTGGCGTCGAGCAATATTGGAGCTGTGTCTTGCCAACGCTGAGGCTCTAGTATGGCGTGCAATCTTTGAGGGTGCAGCTTTTGTGGAAAAGATGAACGAATGGCGCTCGCGAGAAGGGGCTCTGTTTGTCGTGCAAGTGTAACATGTCATGGACGTGACGATCGACCAGCAGAGCGCCACACAGACGCACATGATTGGCCGATCTGGGCAACGGAAGACGTTGAAAGGGGCAGCCAATGAACGCGTGCCATTCTTACCACTGGATCCGTCTCAAACGGCCCGCGGGCGCCCGATCGGCGGCGCTCCCGGCGGAGCTGCCAATCTCGCCTCCCACGTCCCCTTTCAGGTCGCCCAGCTGTGCGACGTAGCGTCTGCGCGCAGAGAATGCGGCACGGCGCGCGTCCACCGTGACATGAAGCGTCGGCTTGGGCCACCGCGCGTGCGCTCTTTTTCATCACTAACGCACATTCGCGCTTTGCGCTCATAGTCAACGGAATGAGCTATTCCGAAGCGATCTGGCTTGAGTCGCCTGAGTGAGGCCTCCCCAGCCGGTTAAAAGTCGCGGAAGAGTGCGCACTCTGCCTGAGACAGGCGTGCTTGATTTTTGGCAGCGCCGTTTGGCTCTCTGTCGTCTATACTCGCCGCCATCTTCGGCACGACCTGTATCTGCGCTCCCCTCGTTGTTCATTTCAGGTCTCAAACATGGACGTCGAGAAGCAATCTTCCGCGTCCCCCTCCACCGATGTCGCTTCTGATTCCCCCTCTATCATAGACCGCATCAAGGCCATCTTCGCAAAGAAGAAAAATGAGCAAACTGAATCGAAGACCGTCCCGTTTAAAGAGCTTTTTGCGTACGCCACTCGCGCAGAGATGCGATACATGATTGTGTCTGTGCTAGCAGCTGCCGTGCACGGTGTGATTCTGCCCTTGTTTACCATTGTTTTCGGAAGCGTCATTGATGCCTTTGGAGGCACCGATGGTCAAAACCAGAATGAGAATCCCGTTCGCATCGATGAGATTACTTCCACCGTCGGCGGCATTGCCAAATGGTTTCTTGTGTTGGCCGCTGTAGCATTTGTGAGCAGTTTCCTTCAAGTCCGCTTTCAGCTTGTATTTGCGCATCGCGTCGCCAATCGTCTGCGTCGATTGTACTTCCAGTCCCTCATGAGGCAGGATTATTCTTGGTATGACGCCAACGACGGGGGCGAACTCACAGCTCGCGTGGCAGGGGACGTGAATTTAATACAAGGTGGAATTGGGGAGAAAGTCACCACCGCTGTTCAGTTCATAGTCACCTTCATCACCGGGTTCATCGTTGCATTTGCCCACGGTTGGAAACTAACGCTCATCATTCTTTCCATTTCTCCACTGCTTGCCCTCGGCGGTGTACTGTTCGGAAAGCTTGCGGCCGAGAGCACGAGCGATTCCCAGAAATCCTATGGTGCTGCGGGTGGCGTTGCATCAGAAGTGCTGTCTCTTATTCGAACAGTCACTGCTTACAATGGTCAGGAAAGCGAGGCTAAGCGCTATGACGAAAAGTTGCAAGAAGCATATCGGTATGGTGTCAAACGTTCTGCATACAGCGGCGGTGCTCTTGGTTTTACGTACGGTGTGATTTTCTGCACCTTTGCTGTAGCGTTTGCGTTTGGTGCTGGACAGGTGCGCTCCGGAGCCATGAAGCCAGGTGACATCATCATCACTTTTTTCAGCGTTTTCATCGCCACTATTTCAATTGGTCAAGCATCTCCGGCGTTCAACGCGTTCAATATAGCTCGTGGTGCTGCCCCGCGAGTTTACGATGTCATCCGGCGAAAGAGTGAAATTGACCCGCTCGATGATGAAGGCAAGATTCTTGATAGTATCACCGGCGAAATTACCTTCCGTGATGTACAGTTTAATTATCCTACTCGCACTGTTGACGACCTGGAGAGCGAAGCGCGTCCGCATGTGCTGGACAATTTCAACTTGAAGATTTCTTCCGGTTCTAGCCATGCGCTTGTTGGTTCCTCAGGGTGTGGAAAGAGCACCACTGTGCGTCTTATCGAACGCTTTTACGATGTGCAAGAGGGCCAGGTACTGATCGATGGCGTCGACGTGCGAGATCTTAACGTCCGCTGGCTGCGAAGTCAGGTTGGATACGTGGGTCAGATGCCGACTTTATTCATGTTAACCATCCGTGAGAACATTGCTCTGGGCGCTGCAATGGGGAAGACTATCGACCCAGAAACAGGAGAAGCTGTTTTGAAAAGAAAGGAAGTTACCGACGAAGAAATCGTTGCCGCGGCGAAGAAGGCCAATGCTCATGACTTCATCATGAAGCTTCCAGAGAAGTATGACACCATTTTGGGGGAACGAGGAGCTATGTTGTCCGGTGGACAGAAGCAGCGTGTATGCATTGCGCGTGCGCTTGTGCGAAACCCGAAAATTCTGCTCCTCGACGAGTCCACCAGTGCACTAGACGCTCAGTCCGAACGAATTGTGCAGGATGCCTTAGAACAAGCCGCCGAAGGTCGCACGACCATCACGATTGCTCATAGACTGAGTACCGTGAAGAATGCAGATGTTATATCCGTCATTGACAAGGGGCGAGTTGTTGAAGAAGGTGACCACAACACCCTTCTGAACATTCACGGAGGGGCTTACAGAACTCTAGTTGAATTCCAGAACGTGGAGGCAAAGAAGCAAAAGGAAGGAAAAGAAGAAGATTCGTCCGCAGTTTTACATCCTGGCTTGGAAGATCCTACAAAGGCAACATCTTTGTCGAAAACCCGTGAAGAAGAGGAAGAGGAAGCTGAGCTTCCAGCTGTCGACCGAGGAGTACTGGGTCGTGCGCTCAAAATGAGTGTACCAGATCTTCCATTTATTTTGATCGGTATGCTTGGAGCAGCAGTTGCTGGTGCGTCTTTCCCGGCGATGGCGATTACTTTTACAGAAGTACGTTCTTCATTTACTCGTTTCCGTCAGAGCTCATTGCGCTGCTGCAATTGTGAGACTTGCTTGCTAACCTTCGCTGTGCTTTGTCGTTCTTTTTAACCAGGTTATCGAGGCCACGATCAGAGAAAACAGAGCAGAAGATGTTACCTTCTGGGCATGGATGTTTGTTCTCATTGGTGGTCTTGCTTTCGTCGGATATTTCCTTCAGCATTCTATGCTAGGTATCAGTGGCGAGAGGCTGACCCGCAAGCTTCGCTCAAACGCTTTCCGCTCTATACTGCGACAAGAGATTGGGTTTTTCGATGCCAAACAAAACTCTGTTGGGCAACTGACTACTCGTCTCGCAACAGAAGCAACGCTTGTCAAAGGAGTGGCTGGAGACGCCCTCGGCGGTATTGCTATGGTGACTAGCACGTTGTTGACTGGATTTCTTATAGCCTTCTTGTCCTGTTGGAGAGTTGCGTTGGTGGTTACAGTGATCTTTCCGGCCATGGGACTTTCTGAAGCGATGAATATTAAGATGATTTCTGGTTTCGATGCCGACTCTGGTAAGAAGTTTGCAAAGGCAGGTGCTGTTGCCTCAGAAGCTGTTGATAATTATGATACTGTGAGCTCCATCGGTGTCCAAGATGTTTTCATTGACAAGTATAATGAGGAGTTGGAAATCCCGTTACGGAATGGTCGCCGAGCCGCTTTAACTTCAGGCATTGCATATGGAGTCGCTGAAGCTTTGGCACAGATTCTGTGGGCAATTTCATTCTGGGTGGGAGCAATTTTCGTCCAACGTAATCAATGCACTTTCCCTGAGCTTATGAAAGCTGTGAGTGGTTTGTTGTTTGCCGGCTCCTCCCTTGGTCAAGCCTCTCTCTTCCTTCCTGACTTTGGTAAGTCTCGCGTCGCTGCCACTGAGTTGTTCCGCCTTTTGGACCGTACATCTGCTATTGATCCAGCCTCTGAAGAAGGTATTCGAACTGGCGGCAAGGCCATTGACGGTTCGGTTTCAATGGAGAAATTGAAGTTCGAGTATCCAACTCGTCCTGATGTTCCGGTTCTTCGTGGACTTACAGTGGATGTTGAACCCGGGAAGACTTTGGCTCTCGTTGGCGCGTCAGGGAGTGGCAAGTCCACCGTTGTATCATTAATTGAGCGTTTCTATGACCCTCGTTCTGGAGTACTTCGCATCGACGGCACAGATGCCACGGACTATCATTTGAGAGATATTCGCGGCCAGATTGGCTTGGTGTCACAAGAACCAGATCTTTTCCATCGTTCTGTGCGCGATAACATTTCCTATGGTTTGAGTCAGGAAGACGGCACACCAGTTACTGAATCGATGATTGTTGAAGCTGCAAAGGCTGCAAACGCTCATGAGTTCATCTCACAGCTTCCCGACGGATACGATAC
The DNA here is from genome assembly GCA_019155205.2 of Gracilaria vermiculophylla. Taxonomy (NCBI): domain Eukaryota; phylum Rhodophyta; class Florideophyceae; order Gracilariales; family Gracilariaceae; genus Gracilaria; species Gracilaria vermiculophylla. Next base: position 198,924 of record JAHNZQ020003148.1, read on the forward strand.
GGATGTGGGAACCAGGGGCAGTAAATTATCAGGTGGACAGCGACAACGCGTAGCTATTGCTCGCAGCCTCGTGCGTTCGCCGCGAGTGCTACTATTGGACGAAGCGACAAGTGCATTGGACGCAGTTTCCGAGCGTACTGTGCAAGACGCTCTGGACGCGGCCTCTCACGGAAGAACAACGATTGCTATTGCTCATCGTTTGTCCACGATCAAGGATGCTGATGCAATTGCGGTTGTGCAAAATGGAAAGGTAATCGAGAAGGGAACACATGATGAGTTGCTCACTTTGAACGGTGCATATGCTAGGCTTGTTGAGAACCAAATGAGTGAAGCTTCGTAAGCAATTTTTCTGTAGCCGAGGGTTGTGTAGTAACGCACTGAGAAGAGTACGAACGTGCGAGAGTCCGTAGGAAGAATGACCGATATTAATGCTGGTGATAAGGAACTACGAGAGCAGTGTACCTGTGTGGATTGGCGTTTTCATGCACGTTATGTGTATTATCCATTAACAAATATTCATTCGTGTAGCACAATAAACGTGTTTGATTGTTCAAGCTTTGTGCTAGATTTTGATCGCTTTCCAGATTCCCTTGATCAACTTCGGAATGGAACGTAAATGGTTTATCATCAGACGTAGAACATCTCGGGTGCTAGGCGAAGGCAGAACTGTCTCTCGTCGATTGCGAAACATTTTCCATGGGCCACTTGTGAGTTGGCATTCAGATTGACCGGATCAAGAAGAAGGCTGTGTCGTCGCCAATGCGACGAGGCAAGCCGAACGACGAATGGCGAATCATGATGCAGCGTGCATTCGTTTTGAGGCCTAGAGTCGACGCTTGCAGTTGCAACATACAACATGGGTGCAAAGCGCTTCCGAGATCTGTGCTGACGTCACGCGTGCGCCGCGGGCGATTCATTGCCGCGGGGTTCATTGCCGCGGGCGGATTCATTGCCTTGGGCGATTCATTGCCTTGGGCGATTCATTGCCTTGGGCGATTCATTGCCGTGGGCGATTCATTGCCGTGGGCGATTCATTGCCGTGGGCGATTCATTGCCGTGGGCGATTCATTGCCGTGGGCGATTCATTGCCGTGGGCGATTCATTGCCGTGGGCGATTCATTGCCGCGGCAAAGCTTGGGGTTGTTGGACGCCTGGCGCTCGACTCGCCACGCTTCAACTGACAACAGACAGATGCACATTTGCATCGCCGCCTGGCGATGTGAACGTGTGATTTGTTTATTGGTCTGCGCAGATTTGCAAAATCCAGCGGCGCCCAACCAAATGGCAGCACGCCCTAGCCGACAGCACGGTCCGGACAGCACCGAGCGAGCCAACGTGAATAAAATTGTGAGCTCGAGAGTCGACACGTCCTCCATAAGACAAGACTGATGGTCGTGAGCGTCCGTTCCGACCGATTGAAAATCATTGAGGGAGGCCCATCGTGCCCTACTCAGCGGACCGATTTTTGTTGCCTTGGAATTCATCGACGCAGTTCTTTGTCCGCGGCAATCGTTTACCACTTCGATCTTTGCCGCCCTACCTCCCGGTCGTGCCTGCTCCTGTGAATCATGAAGGCCCGCACCTCTTCCTTTCGTGATCTTGTTCACGGAACCATCTCCGCACCGGAAAGTCGCTACTCCGTCACTGGCCACACCACACCTCAGGATGGCGCTTCCGAATCTAGTGAGAAGCGTAACAAGCTTTTGGCTTCCTTGATGTCTCAGTATCTTGCTCGCGATGTGCCGGCTATTCAAAAGCAGATCGTGAACCATGTCGAGTACACTCTTGCAAGAACCCGATACAACATGGATTCGTTTGGTGCGTACCAAGCTACCGCCCTCTCGGTCAGGGATCGCCTCATCGAATCGTGGAATGATACGCAGCAGTACTTCACCGAAAGAGATGTCAAGCGTGTGTACTATCTCAGCTTGGAGTTTCTGATGGGCCGTTACATGACCAATGCGTTGATGAATGTTGGCATTCACAACCAGTTTGTTGATGCGTTAAATGGTATTGGGTTTGACTTGGAGCGAGTTGCTAGTGAGGAAAGAGATCCGGGGCTTGGAAACGGCGGTCTTGGTCGTCTAGCTGCTTGCTTCATGGATTCTCTTGCTACGCTCAATTACCCGGCCTGGGGCTATGGAATTAGGTACAAGTATGGTATGTTCGAACAAAGGATTATCGATGGCCATCAAATCGAGATTCCAGATTACTGGCTCACTCATGGAAACCCGTGGGAAATCGAACGTCTTGATGTTACATATCCGGTTCGTTTTAATGGCCATGTAGAGTCTACCGGTCACGGTTTTAAGTGGGTTGGCGGTGAAATCGTTCAAGCTGTTGCTTACGATTCTCCGATTCCTGGCTACGACACCTATAATACGCTGAACCTGAGATTGTGGAGCGCCCAGCCAGCGAAGGAGTTCGATCTTGCGTCATTCTCTCGTGGAGACTACTATGGTGCCATCGCAAACAAGGAAGCCTCTGAAAAGATTTCGTCTGTATTGTATCCGAATGATTCTACTGAAGCTGGAAAGGAATTGCGTCTGAAACAGCAATTCTTCTTTGTTTCCGCGACTCTGCAGGACGTCTTGCGTCGGTACAAGAAGATCAAACGCCCGCTCACCGATCTCTATACCAAGGTCGCTATCCAGCTCAATGACACCCATCCTGCGATTGGTGTCGTCGAACTCATGAGGCTTCTCATGGACACGGAAGGAATGGGCTGGACTTCTTCTTGGTCGACTGTTAAGAAGGTGTTCTCGTACACGAACCACACCGTTCTTCCGGAAGCCCTAGAGAAGTGGTCTGTATCCCTCATGGAGAAGCTCCTTCCCAGACATATGCAAATCATATACGAAATCAATCGCCGCCATCTAGAGTCTACTGCCCAGAAATACCCTGGGGATGGGCATAAACTCCAGCGAATGAGCATTATCGAAGATGGATACCCGAAGATGGTGCGCATGGCTCAACTTGCTGTCGTAGGATCTCACACTGTGAATGGCGTTGCTGCAATTCACTCTGGTCTTGTGGCATCTCGCTTGTTCCCTGATTTTGCCAAGGATGGATACAGAATTCTCAATATGACAAATGGTGTGACCCCACGTCGTTGGGTTCAGCAGGCGAACCCGTCCTTATCGGCTGTCATCTCGCGATGGATTGAAACTGATGAATGGGTGGTTAATTTTGAGCTTGCTAGAGGTCTGGAGAAGTATGTGAACAATGCTGACTTGCAGCGTGAGTTTGTAGAGTCAAAGCAGGAGAACAAAAAGCGCTTAGCTGCTCACATCAAGAAACATTTCGATGTTGAAGTCAACACTGATGCTCTCTTTGACATTCAAATCAAGCGTATCCATGAGTACAAGCGCCAGCTTCTCAATATTCTTGGAGTTATCAGCCGCTACAACTCGATTAAGCGTATGAGCTCTGAGGAGAAGGCAAATGTTGTTCCAAAAGTTGTTATCATCGCAGGCAAAGCTGCAGCATCATATATTCAAGCAAAGCATTTCATTCGTCTCATCAATGGAGTATCTCAAGTGGTGAACAACGACCAGGATGTCGGCGATCTTCTAAAGGTTTTCTTCCTCCCCAACTACAATGTAACACTTGCTGAAGTAATTATTCCGGCCAATGATATCTCTGAGCATATTTCTACGGCTGGCATGGAAGCATCGGGAACATCAAACATGAAATTCGTAATGAATGGCGGACTTATCGTGGGCACTATGGATGGAGCAAATATCGAGATCCGTGAAGAGATTGGTGAAGAAAACATGTTTGTATTTGGATTGCATACCCCTGAGATCGACAACGCCCGTAATCAGCTAAAGTACGGGGAGTACAAGGTTCATGATGATAGGCTTTCTGAAGCTATGCGTCAAATTCAGAGCAATATGTACTGCGGTTCTGAAACAAGCGGACCCATCTTGCACGCACTGCAACCGTACAACGACTATTATCTTGTTACGCGAGATTTCACCTCGTACATGGACGCTATGGGCCGTGTCGATGAGGCTTTCAAGGACAAAACGAACTGGGTGAAGAAGACTATTGTTTCAGTTGCTCGTATGGGTAAGTTTTCCTCTGATCGTACCATTCGTGAGTACGCTGAACAGATTTGGGACATCGAGTGCACTCCGTTTATTCCCGGATCGATTTCCTACAAGTCCTGAATTGATGCTTGCCCATAAGCGCGAGTTGGTTCTATGGATATAAGCGTTGCTATTTAGGTAGCTTTCATGAATGCGTGGATCATTTTGTTTTGGTTCTGAGCATGGCTATCGATGACTTAAGATGGTCCTTCAGAATATCAAGTCTTGTGCAGAGCTTTTGTTGAACTCATTAAACTGATGCTAGGCAGTGTTTGTGTGAAAGGTATTTTGCGTTCTGGATTTTAGGACTGGTAATATTTAGCGTCTACACTTTGGGTTACACCACTTTGATGTCGACTCTCAATCCTGCGACTGTGATGTACATATACACCCCAGAAATGCTGTTCTGGTCGCCTGCGTAGGACGCACAGGCGCTGCGACCGTTTGTTGCGAGCAGTATTTTAGTTTCAGTCAAGCCCATAGCCAGCGAGGTCGTCACGTCGTCTCTAGTGTCATAGATAAGTTTCGTGTCACTTGTGTGAGAAGCTCGTTTCATTCGAAACCAAACGTCAAGGTCACTTAAAGGGAAATGTGTGGGCCTTTATACTTCGGTCTTGATCTGTAGTCAACTGTCGTTGTCCAAATTATTATATACCCTGTAATAAAGTCGGATTCAAACCAGGAATCTGTTTTATCAAAATTTGGCAGTCACTTTCGGCAGCTGTGAGGTCTGTTTGAGGGTAAGCACTCAGTGAAGACCTTAAAAACGTTGCAATCGCTCCCATAGTTTCTCAAGCTGTGACTCATTCATCAACGCATTCAGTTTTTTAACTCTCCCTTACTCCTATCATGTTCTTATACATACCCCTGTCTCTATCGCTTACTCTTAGCTTCCACATACTAGCATATCATGCACAAAATATGCAGCAAAATGCATCCATCAGATAGGTACTGCCGTTCACAAAAGTTGTGAAAGGTGCCAAAAAACGGTGGCGATCGACTCAGTGATCACGACTCGATATGCCACGGCCCAAATCAGCAGTCAATGAAATTTGCGATATCTACATTAATGTTGACGATGTGTAACCAGAGATTTCTGACTTTGACCACAAGCAAAAATGGACAACCCGACAACCCAATCTGCAGCAAGGTATAGCCCAAAGTATTCTTCGCATATCGGTTACCCTCGTTGGTTGCATATGACACCCACAACGTTCCGAGCCGGGTGGACATATTATGGGAGTCATTTGGTATTTGTGAGAGACACCCACTTGTTTTGCGTATACATCATCATCCTTGTCACTCTTTGTAATCTGGGGTCAGAGTGGGTCGCAGAGCACTAGAATCCCTACTGCTTGAGGGCCATACTTTGCGCTTGCCTCGATGTGACGCAAATTTTTTTTCACGATTGTAATACACCCAATCTACTTGATTGTCTATTGATTCACAGTCTATCGTTTCTTCCTTGTAATTTTCTTTTAAACAAGGTTTCGATCAATCTTGTATTTTGCGTAGCTTGTCTTTCTCATAATGCATAAAGGAGTTGTACAGAGCGCAAAAGTCAATCCTACCATTCATCGAGACGTGATAGACCATCGTTTTGGTATTTCTTATCAGTCCTATTGAACATTCGTTCTACTCACAGCACGCATGTGAAATGATACTTGAACGCATTCGCACGGGTCTGCAGGCTTTGATAATTTCTGGGCCGTGGGGAGCAGCTCCTGTGTCTCGGTTCTCTCACTTAAGAAATGGCTTTTTTCGAAACCTAGGATTCGAGTTACAGGCCTTCGAGGTGCGAAAGGTACATGTTGCTTCAAATCTATCGTAGAGATGTCGAATCCAGAGGCGTAATCGTAGAATGATTGTACTCGCGGTGGTGATTCGCTTCGTTTGCTTGGCCGTCGATGAGATCCATTTCAATTGGAAAGCTGATACTTGTCAAGCTTTGGTTGGTTGTATTGTTTTGTAGATATAATATGCTCTGGCGCTTCGCGAGACGGCAGATACCGACTCGCAGCGCGTGAACATGTGACCATTTCGTAAGTTTGGTGCACCTTCGCGACTCAACTATTATAACTGCATAGGCCCCAATCTCATCAAGCACGTCTTCCTGGACCTCACCGCAGAAAGCTGCTGATGTTTTTCGCTGCGATACATTTTCGACTGAACGTGTTCTATCAAGTTACCCACACGACTTTGCTCTGATTTTTGTCACTATGGTCGCCTCCGCCCAGGTTCAATCCATACCAGAGGGACATGGTCGACAATGCTCGGAACTTAACCAGATTCTGGTCGGTCTATCTTCAAAGTCACATTTACAGCGCGACCTAGCCTTGCGTCAAATGTCGGCCAGTCTAGGATCTCTTTCCCCTGAAGAATTGCATCACCTAAAAGGAGAGCTCGTCGCCCTAATGCGCGCTCAAGACCAGTGGTATGCCGTCTATGGTGCCTGTACTGCTGCTTCTAAGCTTCTACAAACTCCCAGGATAATTGACGATCTCAGCGATGACTCACAGTTTCTTCCCCAATTGTTGCAACTGTGCGAAACGTTAATTACTCACAGTGAACCAAGAGTAAGAGAGTCTGCATCTGAACTAATCAAGGAACTAGCTGTCGTGGAAGGAATTTCAATATGGACTCATATGGTCCCATTGCTCATTGGCCACATCGAGCGCAGCTTTGCCCTTGATGAGTCGCAACGCCTGAAAGAAGCATCCCGTGTCGCAGCTCGAGAATTGGACGAAGATGCGGCAGATGCAAAGCTATACGGGCTGAGAATGGTACATGAGACTGAAGGCTGGAAAGGTTTAGAGACAATGTTACTGTGCCTCGTGTCCTTAGCTGATGGCTGCGGAAAACAAGTGTTTTCCAGCATTGGAGATCAAACTGCATTCGATGTTCAAGGTTTGTCCGAGATCATTCAGTTTGTGGAGACATGCAGCTCGCATCCAAATCGTTTTGTGCGAGAAGCCGGCCTCAAAGTTCTCAACTCTCTTATCGCCGCCGCTGCCAGCGTACATGGGGGCTTTGTCGCGGAACTTGTAAAACATTGTACTCAAGTGGTTGCCAATGGATTGCAAGATAATTGGAGCCAGGTGAGATTTGCAGCGTCAGTAGCTACAAGAACCATCATGAGCAGTTTGAATGCCGAAGAAAAGCGGAAGCTGTATCCTCTTTTTCTCCCACGCATGTGTCTCAACCGGCATTATGTTGCTGAAGGCGTTCGGAACTACTCGCAACACACTTGGCGTCACGTCATCGCCAAAGATGGGCGCCTATTTCTGGAGCGATACATGGATGAATGTATCACGTATTACGAGAGTCAGTGTCAAGCTGATAACCATGCAGTTAGAGAGGCAGCTTGCCAAAGCCTTGGGGAGGTTGCGTTGCGACTGAGGCGTGAAGTTGTGTCACCCTACATTGCGCGAGTTATTGCAGGTCTTGTTGGCTGTTTCAAAGACGAGTCTTGGCCAGTGCGAGACCATGCTTGCCAGGCTCTTGCTGACGTCATTTCTGAGTTTGGAATGATTGCTGAAGAAACAGGCAGCCTACCTGAAGCTTTCGAACTGTTTCGAGCACATTTGGCAGACAATATTCCTTCCGTTCGCGCGAACTGTGCAAACTCATTTGAAAAAGCAAGTTGCGTATTCGATGTCCATCACCCCATTATTGGCGCCGGTCGTTTGAGAGATGTTGTGAAGGAATTGATTTGTGGTATTGAGCATCAGACGGAATCTACTGAGGAAGTGCAAAGGATGTCAAACAGTCAGTTCGGAGCTTCGACCCAATTAGCGGTTGATGATTTACACACAAACCAGGTCATGTACAGTTGTGGATCGTTGGCACCAAAGCTGCGGCGAGGTGGTGGCTGCACAGATCATGGTTTTGTTCGAGAAAAGCAGCCATGGGAAGAAAGCGATGGCGGTATCCTCCTTTGGCGTGCTTTAATGCGAAGTGCAAAGTCTCGAAACATAGTCACTTCAATGTTTGGCAAAGTAGTTGAAGTTGGATCTATAGGAGTCAGGAAACACTTTCCTGGGCGAACTCGATTCTTGATTAGGTTTTTAGAAGTTATAGCAGAAACTTCAGCATGGATTCCTGAGGACGACCTTAATCGAGAACTTGATAATCTTGTGAGAATTTATGGAGAAAGTTACAATCTGAGTGAGATCTCCTCAAGAAAAGCTGGAGAGTATCGGAGATGTCTCCAACGCAAAGTCGGACTAAAAGAATTTTCCGCTGCTGAAAAGCGAATGAAAGGCTAGAGAATGGTTTTATAGAGGTACGGTATACGAAAAAAGAAATCAAACACCGTCAGCTTTCATGACGAAGCTCTACCCCGGCCAAAAAGATGTGCGGCTTTTAATGCCTTTCAGAAGATACGCGTGTCTGCAATTCATGCTAGAACCATTTAAGAAAAGCCTTGCTCAATTCACTGTATTTCTTATTCAAAAGTAAACTATACGCTTTCTAGCTGACATCTCCTGCAGAAACAGTCCATCAGGTGCTGCAATTAACGTATATTGCGAACCGTGTGTGCAAGACATGTTCTGTAAACATGCAGTAGATGAGTACTTGAATGCCGTTCTTGATTTCACATGTTTTCCGTTAAATCATCACTATTCTCTTGCGTGATTTGTTTCTGATCATGACAGTATACTAGCCTTCACATCGTTTTTCGGACTTGAGCATTAGGTTTTTTATTCCTCACAGAGCATTTGGATGAGCAGAGAAGTTGTCTCTGGCGTCCTGGGAACAAATATGGTATCAGGTTCGAGAATCTCAAAAACTCATTGCATACCTACCAAGTGTCAACTACAAAAAGAAATGATGGCAGTGGCTGAATACGACAAACTTTGATCTGTACATCGAGATTACAACCCAGATGAATATTAGGACTCAAAAAGAGTTGAATCGAATGCAATAAGTCTCAAAAAACCTGTAGTACTGTAGTGATCCTCTGAGGATATTTTAAATCTTGGCATGTAAGAAAGCAAGAAACGAACACGAGAAGTCGCTAAAGTACTCAAGCATTTTGGGAATAACTGTTTTCCCGGAGTACATTCTGGATACGGCAGTTTCTCAGATAGTCGTAAGTGGGAACAGGGAAAAATAAGAGGCAACGACATTGATGAGAAGCTTGATGATCGTGAAATTTTGGCAATGCTTTTCGAGGATACAGTTATATAATAAGAGTGGTTGTAAGATATGTGGGGATCCAGTTTTTCGCAACAGACTTGAAAATCAGATCTCAAAGTATGGCTGCGATGATGATCAGTAAACAAAAGTAATATGTCTTTGATGCACGCCAAGTTGCTCACGGTTCGGAATCATCCGAGGGGTTCCAGATTATAGTATATTCGTGCGTCTCATGCTCGTCAAGACATGATATCATCATGAACTTCTTAAAACGGAGAGAAAAATACCCTACGAGTGCATGTTGTCCAGCTAATTTAATTGTCGGACTCTTATTGTTGCCTCGAGCACATCATATCATGACTCGACTTGCCTCGCGTTTCATGAGGGAGAAGGGAAGTGAGAAAAACTCTGGATGAATGTGGGACTGGGAATTGTATGGGTGTGAAGTTGCTCGTGACTGGCAAACACCGTCACAAGATGTGCACAGGTTTTGATCTGCATATCAGGTTCACATCCGAATTCTATCTTCGGTTCTTAAAAGTCTCACCGAAAGGATGGGTTACACTTAAAGCAGAGTGAGAATTAAGCCAAGATGTGTTTGTTTGGGGAACGCATTTTAGATTTCGGAATGTCGTGGAAGCAAAGTTTACACATCTGAAGAGGATGATGAATGTTGACATATTCTTTTAGGTCACGTACGAATTAATGCGAGTTTGTAACGGGTTAAATACCCGTTAGGAACGTACATGGAGACTGACTTTACATCTACATGCAGCCAACATTGGAAACTCTGCTGCTTAGTGGCGTATAACCTGATATCAAGATCGCAGGTGTCATGTCCAACCTGCCGGGTGATTTCTTTCAACATTTCGAATTCTGTAACGATATTCTTCGAGAGTTGGCACTTACAACGTATGCACGGTTATCGGCATATACGCTGACTGACTTGAACTGAGAACGTCATGGTAATTAGTTTATTCAAAGGCGGTAGAGGGGTTTTATCAAATATTTTTGGCCGAGTCCATGTTTGATCCGAAGTTTTTGGGAGCTTCAAGTGGGCCTCAGAGGCATGTCGAGCAACTATTCTGACCACAACTGCTTCGTAGCTGTGCGGACATCATATCTGATTATCGGCCCAATCCTGTTCCGTAAATTCAGATAGATGAGCATTATTCAGCTTCAATATTCGAACAATCTCAATCTACCGCGCAGAATGGTCTGTTCCTGCAGATAATATGCAGTGTTAACGGTTGCGATTTAGCTGCCACGTCATCGACATATACCATTAGGCTGACCGGCGTTCTTCGTCGTTGGCTGTCCAGAGTATCTAAAACGTCGAAAGATGTTATCATCACGCCAAATCGTGTGCAAATCCCTTTTGTCGTTCTCACATCCCCTTTTAGTACCTACATTTCGAAGAACTTTATTCCAAAAGTACTCAAATCGTGTCCTCATTTCCAATCATAGAAGTGTATCAGGTGCATCTCCTGACTACCGTGCTCTCGTGTCCATGACTAATTTTCCAAACGGAGCACTTGAGGCTTCAAACGGAACGCACGATGGTTCTTGGGTTGGTCATCGTTCGGATCCGCTGACACCCGCCTCTGGACCTGGAGATGATTGGGTCAATCCGCTCGTCGACCGTCATTTGCAGGAGGCTCTTCATTTTCGCCCGGCTGGTGCCCAATTCACGCACCCGCCTCGAGTCTTAGTCTTGTATGGAACGCTGCGTCCGAAGGGATTTTCAAAGCTTTTAGCCTTTGAATGCGCGCGAATCCTCGAGGCGCTCGGAGCGGAAGTAAGAACGTATGACCCGCACGGCCTTCCAGTGCGAGACCCCGAAATACAGGAACATCCAAAAGTAGTTGAGTTGAGAGAGCTTGTGCATTGGAGTGAGGCTCATGTTTGGACTGCTTCCGAACTTCATGGGAATATCTGCTCGACGTTCAAGAACCAAATCGACTGGATTCCACTTAATTCAGGGTCTGTGAGACCTACGCAAGGTAAATCAGTGGCGATTTTGCAGGTTTGCGGTGGAAGTCAGTCTTTTAATGTTGTTAACACTATGAGATTGTTGGCAAGATGGATGAGAATGGCATGCGTAGTTAATCAAAGTGCGGTGCAAAAAGCCTGGAAAGAATTCGACGATGATGGCAGGATGAAGGAAAGCAGCATGAGGGATCGTGTTGTGGATGTCATGGAAGAATTCATCAAGTTTGCAAGAATCAACAGAGAGTACAGCAGTTTCCTCACTAATCGATACTCGGAAAGAAAGGAAAAGGAAGAGAAGGGTCGTCTTCTCACGCAGGCGGAAAAAGAAGCTGCAGCGGATGCTGCCCGTGAAGAAGCCAACAAAGAGAAGGCAAATGAATAAACGAAATAAGATTCTTTTAGTTCATTGAACTTCATGAAGGGATAATCGCGAGATGTTGATAACTTTTTTTGGGTAATTGCCTCAATCTTAATGTTGTGGGTTCAGTCGCTGGTACCGTGCACAGCTTCGGGAAACATACTCGAGACTTCATTGCTAGGAACAGAACCAAAGTGAACGGCTCTTAACCGGTTTTTTTACGTGCAAGAACCAAAACTAGTTGAGGGGAACGAATGCACAATTTTTATGACATGCTTTTCGATTCCTCGTGTCTCGGATAAGCTTTTGTCGGAAAAGGCAAGTTTTCGACCTCAATCTGAGCAAGAATGGTGCATCAAAAAGTATCTCATGAACTTGACGCGCGGAACAAGTGGGGAAGCCCTTTTCGCTCTGAGAAAGACTCTTACTCCTCCTTTTAAAACTTGAAGTTTGGTCCTACCAATCGAGCAAAAACTGCACCGCGTAGAGATTAAAGCGTGCAGACTATATTGTCAGTTGGAAATGAACCTCTCTGATTACCTGATTCCAATGCGATCACTCCATTCTTCGTGCCGTACCACTGCACGTTACACATGGACTTCAAGAAAACGCCGTTGCTTCGGTGTGAACTGGCATCCCACTTTCTGGTTTACTTTGAACAAAAATTGTAACCACGTGATTTGTGAGGAGACCACTAGTGACCTGTCAATTTGACAGTCATATTGGATCAGAAAGACAAAAGGAAAATCACACCTCGCAAGCTTTCAGACACTACGGCGTGAAATGTCCTGGTCTTCGACAGGGGAGAGAGTTATCTCAGTTAGAATTTAGATAAGCTAGAGACTTAACTATTACTTTCGTAATGAATTAAAGAAGAAAAGAGACACCATGGAAATTCTATATTCAAGCACATTGGGAAAATCGAATGTGACGTGTGAGCAGCACGAAAATGAGGATGGCGAGCGAGCACCCGAGCGAGCACCACGTGTTATTGGGGGAAATCGTTCCATACAGCTCTACACATTAAAATTAACAATGAATCTGCATTCCAGCACAATCGACGCTGCTAGAAAGAAGTGCGGAGTTTGTATAATTCTGATTTCGACAGCTCCGAAGCGTTTACTGTGGGTCGGACACAAGATCTCTAGACTGTTACTAATACGGTCAGGTGTGGCAGTATGTCTGCCGCTCTGGAGGGATCACTGAAGAACGTGGTTGAGAGCAAGCAGTTGAAATGGATTTTTGTAGGAGGTAAGGGAGGTGTTGGGAAGACAACTACGTCATGTTCCATTGCAACTGCATTGTCAAAGACGCGTAATTCGGTCTTACTGGTTTCCACTGATCCAGCGCACAATCTCTCAGACGCCTTTTCCCAGAAATTCACGGGCGAACCAATACGTGTTCATGGATTCGATAATCTTGATGCAATGGAGGTTGAACCACCTCAGAAAAGTACATCCGTACCCTCGAACGGCAATGATGAAGTCACTGATTTATCTCAGCTTCTCGGCGGCTCTGCGGCCGCTGGAGATGTCATAAGCGAACTTGGGAATTCCTTTCCGGGAATTGATGAGGCAATGGCGTTTGGCACATTAATGAAGAGTGTCCGTGACATGCAATATGATGTTGTCGTATTCGATACGGCTCCCACAGGCCATACTATGAGACTCCTGGGATTCCCGACACTTTTGGAGAAAGGACTCACTTTATTTCGCTCTCTTATTGACCGATTTGGTCCTATGGCCAGCTCTGTTGCTGCGACGATGGGAATGCCTGGGCTCAATGTGTCTGAGATGATTAGCAAGATAGAAGCCATGAGAGAGGTAACCACAGAGATTTCGAACACCTTCGAAGACGAAAAGAAATGTACATTCGTATGCGTTTGCATCCCGGAATTTCTTAGTGTGTTTGAAACTGAAAGACTGGTGCAAGAGGTGGGTAAATTTGGCATAACTGTGAACAACATTGTGGTCAATCAGCTTGTCCGTGCAGAAGATATAGCGAATAACAGCAAAGCCGAAGAACTTTACAAAGCCAGGATGGGTATGCAAAGAAGATACATGGAACAGATTGTTGAACTATACGGCGAAGACTTTCACATTACTTCGATGCCATTGCTTCCAAGTGAAGTAAGAGGTAAGGAATCCCTTGAAAAGTATTCGGAGCTCATCATGGTGGAGAAAAAAGAGTATATCGAAGATATGGAGGGCATGAACGATGTCGAGGAGTACGAAGGCAGTCTTCGCAATGTGATTGACGATCGTAATATTCGATGGGTTTTCGTTGGTGGCAAGGGTGGCGTTGGGAAGACGACGACCAGCAGTGCTTTGGGAGTTGCATTAGAGAAGAGAGGTAAGAAAGTATTGCTCGTCTCCACTGATCCGGCCCACAACCTATCAGACGCGTTTGGGCAGAAAATTTCAAGCGGTTCAGATCCCACAAAAATCGATGCCTACAAGAAACTGTATGCTCTGGAAGTAGATGCGACTGAAGCAGCGGAAGAGTTCGTGTCGAAACTCGCAGATGCATCTGAAGGCCTTTCCGAGGGACCCGGCTTTTCTAGCTTTTTACCAATTGATACTATACAGCAAATGCTAGCATCGGTTCCTGGCGTCGACGAGGCCGTTTCATTCTCACAAATTACAAAGCTCGCAAAGAGCATGGAATTCGATGTAATTGTCTTTGATACTGCTCCCACAGGTCATACTCTACGACTTCTTGGGTTTCCTCAGGTAGCAGACAAAGCACTTTCGAAATTCGATGAAATACGCCAGCGATTGAATCCGCTAATGTCCATGTTTACTGGAGGAAATCCCTCTATGCAAGACAAAGTAAGACAGCTCGAAGAGCAGCTTGCTGCGGTAAGAAAAGGTTTGGAAGAGGTTACGGCGGTTTTGAACGATCAGGAGAAGACAACTTTTGTGTGCGTCGCAATTGCAGAGTTCCTTTCGGTATATGAAACTGAAAGGCTTGTTCAAGAGCTGTGCTCCATGAACGTCAACGTAAGAAACATTCTTGTGAATCAACTCATGCAACCGAAACAAAAAGACGTAGCTTCGACTTTAAGAACCCGATCTGCAATGCAGAAAAAATATCTAGATCAGATTGAGGAGCTATATCCTCGAGAAGATTTTCACATTACCTACATGCCTTTGCTTCCAATGGAGGTACGAGGCGTTAGTGCGCTTCAGAGATACGCCAATATCGCTATCAATGGTGGTATAACAGTACAGCACAATAGTGCAAAATAGAGGTTCCATTGACATGACTGAACCCCGGAAACTAAACATAAACAGGATCTTATCCAGCTCATTCACTTTCATCGTCGCCATCGTCATCGTCCGACAAAATTCGCCTTGCCCCCACCTTTCTCCTCTTAACCGATACTTCAATTCTCGGTGCGGCCGCTCGCTTTGCCCGCATTAACCGACTTTCTCCAACTCTTTCCTCGATTCGCCGCATTTTTTCATCCTCGCCGCTTTCTTCTTCGTTGGATTCCAGCATTTCTGTGGTAAGGCCTCTCGCGGGGCGCATCGCACGTTCTCGTTGTTGTCTACGTTTCGCTTCCATTCGCAAACGCTCCCGTTGCCGTTTAAGGCTCTCTTGCTTTGCCTTCTCTTCTTCCAATTCACCTCCATTATGCATGCATCGCATCATTGTCCGGCCGGTAGTAATCGAGTTTGCATTCCTCGCACGTTTCTGGGCCTTGGCGAGTGCCATCTTTGCCGCCGAAGAACCGGTTGTTGAAGGCTGCACTCTTCGAATAGAACCCACTTCGGCCTCGAACGTTTGGATACGATCGCCCCGACGAAAAACGTAATGCTTGGATGCAATAATATCATCAATTAGAAGGAATTGTTCGTTGCCTATGGTTATTGTTTTCGACCCGTCTGACCAAGTTATCAAATGCGCATTGGTATCTAAGATGCGCTTGAGTGCAAATGGATTGGGGTTTGCCTGGATGAATTTCAGCAGAGTTTGAGCGTCGGACTGTCCTGCTTTCTTCATCTCGGGTTTTAGTCTAAACAGTATTGGGTTTTCCAACTCCGGTAAATCTTTCAAGTCGGATGCTAGTGAGGTGTGTAGCGATATGCTTGGTGGGAAATGTAATATGTCGACCTTGCGCTGCCCATCGCTGCGGTGGCCACAAACCCTTTCATATTTGTCCTCGATATCTGGAGTTCGCTCTCGATCTTGGCTCAAAGAAGCATCATCCGCGTTCGGATCGGCATCAGGGTCCAAATCATGCACGTTATTGGGATCCAAGCCAAATTCTCGTTTCGGGGACCCTTGGTTGTCTAAGTCCGATTGCTCGGGCTCCTCGTCTGAGCGCTGCGGTTCATCTTCATTTTCCCGTACCGCAGGCCTTCTGTCCCTAGTTGTTTTTCGCTCTTCTTCGGAGTCGTCATCTGATAAGTCGATAATGTCACGAGCTGCAGCTGCCGCTTCTTTCGTACGCGGAAGAGCGGAGTGCTCATATTCGTCTTCAGAGATATCCGACATGGTAGTTTTCCGTGAAAATTCTTTCCCTTCAACTGCTTCCGTGATGTTTGCTTCGGCGCTGGGTTCCGAGCGGCTGCTGGTTTTTCTTAGAGTGTCGTTGCTCGAGTCGAGTCTGGCCACCAAATGATGGTGTGCGAGTAGCAAGCGGGATTTGAGGAGACGACGAGACAAACTTCACATCGACCTGCAATTTATTCCTCGCCTGATTTGGTTGCCAATCAGCGGTGTTGCGTAATGCCGCTGGATTAATTTGACTTCAAACTGAGGGCGAACCACAGTGCAGGGATACCCCGCTGCACTGTGCTCTGCGAGGTGAAATCTGTCAGTTTTGCAACGAAAAACGCACGGCCTCTGATGCGTATTACTGCTCATGAACGCAGTTGCATCAATGATGCCTGTTCTGCTCTTGCGCTGCATACGGACTAAAACCCTCCGAAGCGACGATGACTGTCACGAAGCTTCAGTTTGCCATGCTGATGTAAGATTGGTTCTTTTTAATGATGGAGCCTCATTTCTTCTTTCACAGTCCAAGCATTATAGTCAATGCTATTTCAGTAGTTTGTATTTCATCCTCTGCTGCGTGCTTTAATTCTGCCTCATTCCCTTCATCCGGGTTTATATACGCATCTTTCAGATGCAAAAGAAATCGGTTCTTGCCTAAAAATGTTAAGAGTGCTTGACTTCATCTCTCATCGACTCCGTAATTATGGAGTTAGCTATCCTGACCCGCAATCCTCGGGGAATAGATTCCGTCATTGCTGCCTTTATTCGGTTGATTAGTCCCGAGGTGACTCCGGTACATACATCAGTTAACTGGTCCGAAGCTTTTCAGACACATATTTCGACTTGTTACATCGACATTCCTCGTTTCTCAAAATCAACTGTCTTACTCAATTCCTGTCTTAACAAGTGCGGGTTCAAGCACTGTGACATTTACGTCATACATAGACAGCTTTTCTCGAATAGTCTTCCCAAAGCATGACGCTGAAGCTCTTACAAGCGCTATGTGTCGAGCCATGGCGTCTGCAAAAACGAAAAGATGCTCGTCATTGTAATTTTGCTTTGTTTCCGGTGTATCGTCATTATACCAAATGCATGCTTCATCAGGCGTGAAACCTATCCGATGGGATGAAGACTGCAAATGTAGAGTGCATTTTATGGATTGGTTTGTGTCTAGTTTCTCGTTGTCCATCTGAGGGCGATCACTTGACAAAAGTTCAGTTTATTGCAATCATGCTTTCTCAGTTTACTAGCTTGCAGTGCACCAAGAGCAAATGACGAACACATACTGTTCTCTCTTTGGTTAGTTCATATGCGGCCTTAACGATGTTTTGCACGCCGGATTTGGACATTTCAGGGCAGGGTGCTAACGTTGAACTGTTGTGGTTATTGTTTGTTTGTTTTGATATGTTTCGTCTCACTTCGTTTGCGAACTTTTACAGCAAGTACAATTTGTTTTGAAGACGGTGTAGATTTCATGATTGCCGAAACTTTTTGCAAACAATTTATGGTCTGATGTTTTTGTCTTCTGGAAGAACTGCTCAACAAAACCGCAAACATTACCCGTTTTAAGCTTTCTTCAAGAGTTCGAGCAACATATGCTAATCCTATTTAACTCTATGATAAGCATATGTTGCCCTTTTAAACAATGCAAAGTAATCACTCCATTGACCAGTTTCTTAGTATTTCACAACAGTACATTTGCCACTGCAATCTGATGGCTAGATTGCTAGCATCTGGTCCATCAGATTACAATCATGCTTGTCAAAAGCAATCGTTGATTGCAATCTTTGTGATGGCCATGAATTGCAATCCCATTAATCGTACACAACCCTGGCAATCGCAGACTCACATTTCAACGACTATGTTTAAAATGATTTTCAGTTGGGTCACGAAAAAATGGTCCACCAGCATTGCTTACCATCAAGCAAACTTCCTGATCGAAACAGTTATATACAACTTTTTGCCATCCTCTTCTATTGGCAGAATCCGTCCTTATGTGTTTGGTTTATATCTTCGCAAGGCATTTGAAGAATTGCAATATCTCAAACCACGACTATGACATTCAATCTCAATCCTCAGAACCATCGATTAAACTCTGCTCCAACGCTAAAGGATGCGCAAGTTACTACACCCCATGATTTGTATCGTTTTGCGAAAAGATTGAAAGTGGGGGTCATGTAATGAAATACCAATGCCAATAGAACAAGAAAGTAATAAGGACAGACTAGATCTCAACTTTGAAGAATCTGAAATTGAGACGAAGGCGTAAATACCGAAGTCACCAACAGCCTGAACTCACGTTTCGCTATTCAAATAGTTTGGCATGATCAACCATGATCATTTGGATGGTAAATCTGGATTAGTTTTTGGAGGGGTCGAGAGAGGTTTTAATGAGCTGGAACATGGATAGTAAGGGATTGCCGACAGTACGATGAAGAACATCACTCTTGACGACTTGTCGAGCAAGGCAACAGAAACCATATAAATCTGATTCACCACATTGTTTACAAAAAGAGAGTACTCGACATTGGGCGTGAACCCAATACTTAGTCATCCTCGGTGAATTTCATGGCATAGGGTGTTTATGTGGTACAGAACGCGCCAAGCTCATTCTTCATTTCTTGTCTGGTGTTAGATAATTAGTCAAAGTTATGCACGTGATACGGTTGAGGATTAAAAGACGAGAAACCTCACAGCTTCTTAGCGAGAATCAAGTCCCCTCCTTCGTTTAGATGATATGTTTTCTGTAGGAAACGTAACTCGTTTTGATGATTTCGGCATTCCGGCCTGAGATGAACGGTGGGGTTGCGTTTCCTGAAAGTTTACCCGAGGTGGACGGGAATCAAAAGATTTGTTTGAAGCAGTAATGAAGGGGGATTGTGAAGGTCGCAAACTAGGAGCGCTCCGTTTGTGTGCCTCCAACCGTTTTCTCGATTCCTCCATGAATGCTTGCTTGTCAAATTCGGGCACACTTGGTCTTACACTCCGCCTCAAATGTTTCTTCGTAATGGGATTTACCGATCCTTGTCGAAACATCACAGATTTAGGTTGGCATGGCTCCGACTTGTACATTTGGCCCCAAGTGGCACTCAACGGTGGGAGCTTAAAAGTGGACAACGACTTCCGTTGCTCTTCTTCTTGCATTTTCTTAAGTCGGTCAAGTATGCACAATGGCTTATGTTCTTGACGGAAACCATTTTCGCTTTGGTTCATTACGTACTTTTGTCCAAAGGTGTAAATGGTACGCTCCGGAGTAGGCATCGGGGCGAACTCTACGGCGTGGGTTCTTTTCGGGATCTTTCGCGGCCTGTGATCTTCAGTGCTTTCGTCTTGTAGCTGGCGAAATGAACGTTTCGCGGAATTTTCGTGAGATGCAACTGAGGCAGATTGCCGCTCGTCCATAGACTTCAAGACAACGGGAGGCGTTTCTTGAGAAAATCTCTCGTGTATCCTTTTGGTTTCCTCAGCTTCAATCAGCTGGCTTCGCGCGTCTATGACTGATGGTTGCCTTGTGAATGCCTGGTTTTTTCTCAAGACATTCGTTTGCAATTGAGAACCAACACTTTGTTTTCCTATGGACACCGAGTTTAGAGCCGTACAATCTCTAACCTTTTCAGAACAAGCTCGAGCTGTTGCCGAAGCGGAATAAACAGAGTTCCGTCTAATTAACGATGAAATGCGGCGGCTATTATCATCAACATCAGCATGCTTCGCAGAATGTGAAGCTCTGTGAATTAAGCCTGTAGACAACGGATGATCGCGATCATTTCCATCTTTCACCGAAAAATGCATTTGGTTGCGATCAGAATCGAGTGAGTGATTTCTTTCGACTATCTTCGACGTGGACTCACCGACGTGAGCTGGCGTGCGAGAGGCAGTGCTGTTCAAAGAAGTGTGTCTGGCTTCAAAATTTTGCAACGATTGACACTCTTCTTTCTTGCCACCTTCAGCAAGGATTTGTCCTTGTTTTGAACCACCCTCGTTGTTCTCTACATCTTCGTGACTTACGGGCTGTGACACGTTGGGAACCGGCTTGCCATCATCAGACGATGTACTACAAATGACTCCATCGTCCTGACGATGAGCTTCTTCTTCACATCTGTCACCACTTTGATTCTGTGCAGACTTGGATGAAGGACTATCAAGTGAGTCTTTGCTTTCAGGTGTGGACTCGTTACTAGATGCGATCCGTTCGTGTTGAAGATTGCGCGTAACACTCTCTTCTTCATGGGAGGATAAATTTTCAGAGGGCTCATCCTCTTCAACACTATCCATTTCAACGTCGCTTTGGCTTCTGTTTTCAGCGACAGGACTTGCATCTCTTGTTGAGGGGTTCGCGTGCAATGCTTCTATTTGATACTGCGAAGTATTCATATCCAATGATTCCGATCTAGGAGCTTCAAATTCTTCCTTCTTTTTAAGTGGTGAGCAATAATCAGGCTCAGGATCTTCACGATTCACTGGTTTCAAAAGCACATCATCTTCTTGAGAGAAAACGAAGTTTCGTGGTGAATAAGGACTAGGCAACGGAGATTCGGAAAACTCGTCAAGGTCTTCTTGTTCTCTCATTTTGCCCAATTCGTTTCGTTCGGTTTGGGTATGGGAGGGTTCTTGTTCGTTTGCAGCCAAATGGCCCTGTTCTGAACTGCCATTCGAATAATCGTCCACTGCACTTTCATCTTGTACTTCCTCCAAAAGATTCAAATCATTCCCAGCATTTTGTAGTTGGTTTTTGTTGCGTTGCGGCAGAATCAAACCTTTTTGCGCAACGCTCGTTCGCTCACCATTGTCGAGATGCTCCTGCTCATCCGAGCTGAAAGAAATTTCTTCGTCATTTAAATCAGGAGATTCCAGTGTTTTGGCTTCCTCGTCACGTCCAGATTCATCGAGTGGGACCTGTCGCTTTTGCGTATCATCTTGGAATTTAAGTGATGAAGAATGAGTTGCCTCGAGAAATACTGATGCTCCTTTTCTCTCAGCCTCTGTAGAACACTGAATGACTGTATCACCATCTACGACGTCATTTTTTCGATTCGTTTTGGATTCAACATCTACCTGTGCAATAGAAGCTGCTATTCTTCGATTCTCACTATTCAGTTTGATATTATCTGCACGACCGAACATGAACGCAACATCTTTCGCGCTCCCTTCCTTCTTCGTTCCTTCCTGGATATCAATGCCGTTTTGATCAAAAATTTCAGCAGGTCTTCCTTGTTGATGTTTCGGTGGGACATATTCGACCGCAACTCTTCGGGATGAAAGCTTGGTATACTCAAGAGGTGAAGTTTCGATCTCCTCACTACCCTCCATGCTTTTATCTTTATCTGGTACTTTGAGAGATGTGGTTCTTTCGTTTTCTGTGGAAGAATTAGTTGCCAGATGCTCTTCTCCTTGTTCACTGAAGGTTACGTCCATTGCCAGTGGTTCATTGTCTACTGCTCGAAGTTCAAATGCTTCATTATGCGAAGGACTTTTGTTAACTTCACTGCTTTCGTCTTCATCTTCGTCATTGTCTTCGTCAGTATCTTCGAGCTTATTTTCGTCAATAACGTCAGGCTGCTGAGTTCCGCTCCCAGCCTCCTCATCTTCATCCACAGCTCTATCAATTTCAGGCCTTGGGTCTTCGTCTGCGGAGTTTTCATGGCTCTCACTATTTGAATTTCTGGATTCGTCTTCATCATCTTCGTCATTTCCATCCGATTCAGCATCAAGATCAATGACGTCAGGTGTTTGGGCATCTTCTTCTTTCTTAGACGGCGGGCGTTTCCATCTTGAGAAGGCTTCCCGCATTAAAAGCTTTTCATTATCAGTCGGTCCAGGGGAATGAGGTGTTTCCCTTTGGTTTGGGGGTTTATTGCCCTCAGTAACATGCTTCTGCTCACGTTCATAAGGCAGGGATGAATTTCTTTGCTCTTCATCTGAGGTGGGAAGCTTATTCTTTGATTCATTCTGCCCTGCTTGATTTTCGACTTCGGACTCTACGCCCATGATTGAACTTGATGTTCGAGCGTTTGGAATCGGTTCTCTCGTGAGGTGAAACTGAATCGCACCAGCATTGTTGACCATTTCACAATTCGCCTCCGTCTTATCATCCTGAGGGTAAACTGCGATGTCATGATGTTGGGCGTGGGCTTCAATATTGTTTTCATTAGAACAAAAATCTGTGCATCTCTCTTCTTTAGAGGCTTGCTCCTTTTCTGTGACAGCCGTTGCATCCTGTGCTACTCCCCCATCAGCACTACTTACGGTTTCCTTCTGCCCATATGTATCCATTTTTGCGTCCTTCGAGGGCAATGCCGTGTCAACTTGAGACACCGTTTTCGTTGACGGAGAAAGCGGCGTTTCTGGACCAGAGGAATGCATAATGGCTTCACGACACTTGCTTTCTTTTGAGACAGCTGTTTGAGCGACTGAGGATTGATCTACATCGAGAGTAGCACTTTGTTGCTCATTCTGTTTGTCTGGTTGCGTCTGCTCATAAGAGTCTTTGTGCTCGACAGCAATTGTATCCTGTAAGCCCCCGCTCTCAGTCTCCTGAATGATAGGCGGATGCATAGACTCGTCATTGCTATACTGTTCCACGATTGGCATTGATGTTTGTTCTTGATGCTTTTCAGTAGAGGGCGATCGGACATTCTCTTCAATATTTGCTGGAGGTGTTGTATTGCGAATAATTTTGTCTGTCCTTTGTTCAGGTGATTCATTTGTTTCTGGAGATAATCGGGCGGCGTTGTCTAAAGCGCTCTTATGCTGTGTATATTTGTCATCCTCGTCTCCCTGAGGCAGTTTTTGTTGGATATCTTTCTCAGACTTATCGACAGAGACAAGCTGTATGTTATCTTTTCCGCCTTCAACAGCCGATCTATCCGAGCCACTATGTTTCTCAGGAGGTTTGTGCTCTGTACTGGATTCCAGCGATTCCTTAACTTCCGTTTCAGCCGAGGCGTTAACGTCAATGACCGAATCAAGGGCGTTTTTGCATGCGATTCGGTCATGCTTTTTATGTACATCATCTGGAGGTTCGCAACTGTTCCCTTCCTTACCGATACGTGGTTGTGTGTCAACGATGTCAGTTTTTTCTTTGACTTGTGTCTCTGCTTTGCCTTCTTCAGTCTCACTTTTGTTACGCCTTTCTGGGTCTGTCGTTTGACCTTGTGATGCAAACCGAGGACTGGAATCCACAATTTCGTGACGTTCTGGGATAACAGCTTTAGGCATTATATTACGTTCCATGGTTCTCGACAGCGCCCCAGCGGCCCTCGTGTGAAATCGATGCAAGCGACTTATGATTTCATCTTTCTTCCCTCGGTACGGTAAGCCGTTCTTCTTGCATTCCTCGACTAGGTCCAGATACAACCAGGTGGAGAAATTCGGAGAGCTTGACTGGGGTTGCGCAGCACCATGAAACAGGCGACGCATAGTACCGCCCATTTCTTCCACGTTCGGAGAGGCATCGCCCTCGGTGACAACCTCGTCAACTGGTGCAACATTGGACCGACTGCGCGTGCGGATTGTCCCCGTTCGAGATCGGGTTTGCGAAATATCTCTGTCGGGCGCACTATTCTCGATCTGTGGCACCTGGCTTCGGGCACTGCTTCGCGAACGAGCGCGGCGGGTTTGTTGGGTCGTTCTGGGGCGAGCATCGACGTCCGCCTCGGGCTTGTCGCTGTTGAGGCGACGCGGAAGAAATGCTCGAGCTCGTGCTGTGAGGCGTTTGGTGGAGGGTAGCTGAGAGCGCTGTGCTTCGGAGTTGCGAGAAGATGTTCGGGTGGGCTCTTGCGATTGATCTCGGTGTCGGTTGCGGGAGGCACTTCGAAGCACTCTGTCAGACGGAGGTGCGGTAGAAGGTCTCCCTCGCCTGGCTTGTGGAGTGGTGACTGCCGTGTCGGCGGCAGAAGGTCGCTTCGAATTCGAAGCGGAGTGACTAGGAGAAGCCGGGCGTGACACAGAGGCGATGGGCGCTGTTGACGGTCTTCGCGGTTTCGGCGTCGGGCGACTGACAGATGTGGATTCAGAAGTGACTGCAGGCTTTTTGGTTGCACTGCGCAATACTCGAGGCTCTGAGGGAGAGGGTTGCACTAACTGTTGGTCAGCGTCCAGTCGCTGGAGCATACGGGGAGTTCTGGGGGCGGGCGTGGCGGTGGAGGGTCTACGGCGCAAATTGTAGCGGGAAGGAGTTTGCGGCGGGGGCGACATGTCGAAGAGTTTGGAATTAATGCAGAACGTGACGGACGGCGCGCTGTGAGGGGCTGGGCGGAGGGGAGGGTGGCCACGACGGGGATGGCTGCATTTGAAGAGGAGAGTTGCTGCAGTTGTGGCGCGTAGGCGCAGGCAATTCGGGATCAACACTGCGCGCGAACGTTGCGCTGGCCGTTGGGCTGCTGCTGCCAGACCGAGCAAACTGCACCGGTGCCGACGCGCGCATACGCCTGTTTCTGCCGCTGATTGGTCAGCGCGCGTCAGGGCTGCCTGTCTGTCCCGTTACGACGCTGCTCATACGACTGACAAGCGTCACAAACAATTTCATTCAAACCAAACACAACTACAATTCCGTACGTCGACGGGGTCTCCCAACTCTCCCCGTACCCGTCACCAATCCGTGTTCCCCGCTCCGTGGCGGCCCCGCCGTCCTTAAATACCGCCCTGCCCCGGCTCCCCGCCGGAAATCTTTCCCTCGGGCAGCATCCAACCTTCATCAAGCTTCAGCCGTAGTTTCCGGCCTCTCCGTCGTCTCATCGTTTCTGGATTTTCGTTCACAGCCACATTCTGCCAGCCAACATGCGGCGGTTTTTGTCAGCAGTCGCACACGCTCTGCGTGGCTCCCATCCGGAAGATGACTATTCGGATACCGAGGAGTCCGTGGGCGCCTCTGAAGGCGCCTTCTCTGCTGGAAGCCGCCCGCACGCGCATCAGGGCGCCGCCGCCGACCCGATACAGGCGCCGAAGCCGCCTTCCTCCCACGATGCCTACGCCGTCCCGGCCGCCCCAGGAGCTCCTCTTGCGAAGGATGCTCTCCCGAAGACGCCACCGAGGCAGTCTTCATCGCGCATGCGTCTGGAACTGCGCAGGATTGGCGCGACCCCGGAGGTAGTCGCGTCGCCGTCCGTCCCGTCCCCCTACAACTTGCGGTCGCATCGCCGTCCCGTCGGCTCAGTGCGAACAGACAGCGTGGTGTTGTCTCGCCCGGCATTCATGCATAAGCAGGATGTCGAGAACGCCTCGACCACCACGCTGCAGGACGTCTGCAGCCGCTTTGGAATCGAAGCGACCGGCGGCAAGGAGCGCATGCGAGCGCGCATCCTTGCGAAGATGGCGGAGAAGACCACCGACGACTTCTCCGCACAGGTTGTAGAGGGGCGCACAAGGCGAGCGCCTGCGGTGGCCGAAGACGCGGGCACCGAGCAGCGCGCCAACTGCCTCACCACCAGCACCACCAAGAAGAACCTCGCCAGCATCAGCGATCCAATCTTCCGTGGTGTTGGTGATGTACACGGGAAGTCAGACAGGCCGGATGCCGACGTCAACGTGCCGCCTGTGCTCCCGCCAGCCCCGGTGGAATCCAGACCGGCACGCTCATGGATGACGGATCGATCCGCCATGGGAAAGCCGGGAGGACAGAAGCCACCGCCGACGCCCCCGCTCACAATTCCGAATGCCGCGCTGCCGCCGCGTGGCTCGATGTCCAGCCCGCTCAACAATCCGGCTGAGAGTATGGACGGCTCAGCGCCTCTGAATGCGGGGTCCATTTTCCAGGATTGGCTGCGCACGAATCGGCGCCTTTCCACCGCAGAGTACGAAGCATGCGTGCAGGCACTGAGGGGAAGTGTCAGGGACGGAAGCAGCCTCCGCCGTCCGTCCAACAAATCAGCTGGAGGGGCTGCTTCGCTTGGAGTAGCTATGGTGCCAAGCGCCATTACAAAGCGTGTCCCGAAGCGATCAGCAACACAGGGGCTCCCAAGTCCTGTGGTCGCCAACGGAGTTCGAGCCAGGATACCGACAACTCCAGGTGTCCGATCTTCATCCGGTTGCCCACCTTTCAGCAAATCAGGGGCTAAGGAAGTGATACAGCGTCTTCCACCGAACCAGCCGTCACAGGATGAAGCAGCGAGCAATCCTCTGGACGTAGAAGGTCCCAAGGCTGGGGATATTACCTCTGAGAGGAACACGAGAGGCGCGCAGGTTGACACT
This sequence comes from Gracilaria vermiculophylla, assembly GCA_019155205.2. Lineage (NCBI taxonomy): Eukaryota > Rhodophyta > Florideophyceae > Gracilariales > Gracilariaceae > Gracilaria > Gracilaria vermiculophylla. The sequence continues at coordinate 225,204 of JAHNZQ020003148.1, forward strand.
TTGCTTATGCGCCTCCAGCAGGTCCCACAGCCCACGCCTGTGGATGCGAGCTCAGTAGTAGCGAGGAAGGGTGGGGACGGTACAATGCCAGATGTACGCTCCCTTCCAAAACAGTTTACCGGAGCAAGGGGTGGTCCAAACGACCAAAATACGGATAGGAGCGGTGCTTTGCACAGGGGAGGTAATGAGGGCAAGCCATCTCTCGACGAAAACTGGCTTGATAGGCTGCTTGGCGACAGATTTAAGACTGTGCCGATGAAGGAGAATCCGCAGTACGGGGATATGGTAACGCCGCAGCAGTTATTGAAGCACTTCAACGAAAGCCCTGTGCCCACAATGGCGAAGGGCAAGGTGCATGCATCGATGTTGGGGAAAGGATCTGCAACAAGGAAAAAAGATCGCTACTTTCCTCCGCATCCCAGAGAAACCGTTGCGAGAATCAGGAAACGGAATCAAGAACGAGTGCGCGAAAGAGAGTGGCGGGAAAGGCTAAGGCTTCTTGACAAGCAGAAGAGAGAAGAAGCAAGGCTCTCTCTGTACAAAAGGGAGCCAATTGAATCCGAGTCTGGTGGTGAATTGCAGGATTTCCGAAATGTCCTCAGCACGAAGAAGACAGTGTATGAGATAGCACGCATGCGTGCTCACCAGCCTCCAGCGTCACCGCCATTACCACCGCGGGCTAAACGGGCGCTTCGGTTCTTGGAGGCACTGAAAAACCAAACCTCGGAAGTGCACACCCACGTAAGAAAGCCGGATTCTTTGCCGCCGTTGCCCCCGCGCTTGAAGAAAGTTCGTCTAAAGGGAAAATTTTCGGGCTTAAGCACGTTTGGAGACGGTTCTTCATCAGAATCTAGCACGGACTACGAAAGACCGCCTGATGAGGGCGTCTTATGGAAGAAGATTCGGAAGAGACAGTTGAAAGAGCTGCAAAAGTTAAAGGCGAAGCAAGCTCGTGAGCGTGAAGAAGAGGCTGCGAAGAACATGCAGTTGAGTGTTGACGGAACGCAGAGAGCGGACGTGTTGCGTGGAAAAGAAGTTGAAACGGAACAAAAGGAAGCCAAGGGTGAGATAGGAAGTCGGCCCTTATCTGAACCTGAGCGAGGGGTGAAAGAGAACGTGAAAGATGGAGCTACCCAGCAGGCGCCGCAAGCCTCAGGTTCCATTCGAAAAGCATTCTCTTCTCCGCACGGAAGACAAGTGGGAAAGCCGCCAACTGGAACCTTTAATCCTTTTGCCGCCCCGTTCAAACCATCCCTTTCCAAGTTTGAAGCAGTACCGACAAACCCCATGCCGCGAGGTACTGGGAAAGCGGCCTCAGGAAAACCAGAAAAGTATATTGGGAACGAAAGCAATGATAACAGCAACAAAGCTCCCAATTTCTCAAATATGGTCGCTAACAATAACATGGCTGGGGATTTACGAGACCCGAAACCATTGCAGGGAGAAAATGGAAAAGAGTCGAAGCCGTCTTTGGCGCAGACGAAGCCGTCTTTGGCGCAGACGAAGCCGTCTCTGGCGCAGACGAAGCCGTCCTTGGCGCAGACGAAGCCGTCTTTGGCGCAGACGAAGCCGTCTTTTGCGCAGACGAAGCCGTCTTTAGCGCAGAGGAAACCGTCTTTGGTGGAGACAAAGCCATCTTTGGCGGAGACGAAGCCATCTTTGGCGGAGACGAAGCCGTCTTTGGCGGAGACGAAGCCATCTTTGGCGGAGCCGAAGACCTCTGACGATGATGTGGTGTTTAGTTTCTCGGCACCCGAGGAGTTCACTCCCACGACGAGCTATGAATTTGGGAATTCGAAGAAACGAATTCGCGAAGAAAACGATACAAACGCAGAATATGCCGGAGGGGATCAAAACTCTATAGCGCAAGCCAAGAACGAAAATCCCGCTGGTTCGATTCATATCTCTGCTGAGACCTTGATAGGAAAAGCGACATTGGGCCTCAGTAAGACTACGAAATCGCAGCGAGAGAGCGAAATGCGGAATGCGAGTGACGGAGTTGAGGATGAGATTGAACCATGCGGTTCAAATGGTAAGCAATCAAATCCTTCTTCTTTGTCCTCCGTTCCGGCTTTCGCTAACTCTCGTCTTCAGGTTACTCGTGCGGAAGCGCGCATTGCAGTGGGAGAAGGAAAAAGCCTCACCAAGGCCACAACGGCACATGGGGTGTTTGGTCCGATTTCAAATCAACGAAAGGACCACGATGATCGTGATGGAACTGGGATTGCAGAAGATGTACAGGTTCAAGATCAGGCACAGGAAACGAAGCCGTTTGGGTCAAGCGATGTTACGTCCGCGTTATTCGGAAAACAAACATTTTCAATGGAAAAGCCAGAAGGGGTTTCCAAACAGGAAAAAGCTAACTTGGACAATGCACTTTCCCAGCCTGCGGGTCCTCATCCTGCGAATGAGAATAAAGAAGCAAAGTCTCCCGGCCTATTTGCGTTCCAACCGGCCAGTGCTGAACAATCAAAGAGTGCAGATGTTGACCCAGTCAAAAACTTGGCAGATCACAAACCAAGTGAGAAGAAAATCCAACCTCCAATGTTCTCAAGTGCCTTGGCTGCTCCGTCTGCACAACAAAAGCCGTCCTCTGCACCATTTCAGAAACCACATGCCACTAAGCAAGTTCAAGTATTGCAAAAATCATCTCCTCTGAAAGAAAAGGTTGGTTCTCAAGCCGAGAAGAAATTAGAAGTAAAGGATCCTCCTATGGAAAAAGCTCAAGAACCTTTTACTTTTGGTGTAGCGAATCCAGCTCCCAAGAGCCTATTCGGAAGTTCTTCTCTTGGTTCGCAAGTTAACTCCGGAAATCAAATAGGCTTCAGTAAAACGGATGTTGTGGCTAAGAAACCATCTGGGGATGCTATGGCTACGATGGAGTCTGCCGCGGATCGTGTCAAAGATCCGAAGCCCTTGTTTGGAACGAATAGCAAGGTCCAGGAGGCACCGTTTGGTGCGTTCAAGACGCCGCCTGTAGCCCCTGCCCCTCTATTTGGGTCCTCGAGTACTCAGCCTCCATCCGCTCCCTTTTCATTTGGTAAGCCGGACGAAAAAGAACAGAAACAGCCCGGTCCTTTCGGAGAAGCGAAGTTCAGTTCAAGTTTCAAGTCTATTGGTCCTGCGTCGTCGTTCGTCTTTGGAGCCAGCGATCCCGCGAAGTCGAAATCCAGCCCTGTAGCCCCCGCGCCGTTCGCCGCGAATGCCTCAAATCCCCAAGCGACGCAAGCCTCAGCCAATCCGTTTGCTCCTCCCTCATCTCCCCCGTTTACTGCGGCGCCTACTGGATTTGGTACATTTGCACAGAGCCAAGGGTTTTCGTTCTTAGGCGAATCGTCCAGCTTTGGCCCCTCGCAACCTGTAGGCTTTAACTCCTCAACCCCAACCGTAGCTTCAAACTCGTTTGGATCCACTAGCTTCGGAAACTCCAGCAATGTAGGGTTTGGAAAAGAAGGCTCAAAGCCGAGTTTTACTTTCGGTGCAGGCGCCGGAAGCGCGGCCCCGTCATTCGGTACTTCTACTGGAGCTGGAGCTGCAAATCCTTTCGGGGCTCCAAAACCATCACAAGTTTCGCAACCTTCGCAGCCTTCTCAAAACGCGTTTGGAGCGAGTCCATTTGGTGCGCACTCCGAATCGCGACCATTGTTTGGAGCAACTCCAAGCGCCCCCTTTTCCCAAGGGAATCCGTTTGGGGGGAACAATAAGACAGAGACTGGGTTTGGGGGACGCCCGAGCGAAGCACCATCAAGTAACAACCCATTCAACGCCCGAGGTGGACCGCCTAGTGGGCCTGGTGCGTTCGCGATGGGATCAACTGGGGCGCCGACTACTCGTCGGAAATTTGTGAAAGCTAGAAGAACTAAAAGGTGATGCCTCATTTCTTGGAAACTGATGACAAGCATAACGATACCAGAGCCACGGATAAAACTAATCTTCACTAAGTTGGCCTCATTACTATCACAATTTTCGTTGCATGGGATGGTGGGAGAAGTCTTGTCGAGGGCGAGTTATGTTCAATTGAGCTGGTCTCGAGATTAAGGAGGAACTTGGGAAGTTGACTTGAACCGGCAAACAGTTTATGAGAGTCATGAGGTCGAGGATATCTAGAAACACTTTCGTGATATTGATTTGGCACGAACTGGGTTTTCACCCTTTTCTACATCTATAGTGGAACACAGATTCCCCTTGGGCTTCTTATATATGAGTTAGGGTCAGAAAGGAATGCATGCATGCAGAATTCGTCTCCAAGTCTGAGCTCTTGAATCATCGGTAAAATACCATTTCATCGCCACACAGTACTCAATATGTACGGTCATTCACGAGTCAGAATCAATTCTGAGGCATGACCTCAAAATTGATTCTGATGACAAGCATAGGTGTCTCGACGGACACAATGCAAACATTGACTAGCTAGTGAACAACAACCCTCACACTTTCTGAGTCACTGGCATTTCAAGGGCAGTCAGCGAGACGTGGCTGACCAGTTATAGAGCTAGCTGGAGAACTTATCCGAAAGCACTGCCCATCACACAACGGGTGCGTTCGTTATGCGTAAGACCTGATACTGCGCGTGCGCACATTAACAGGAGCGAAATGACTTCGTGAAAGAAATCCCATATGCTCAGAACACTTGCGATTAACCAGACGGGACAGTCACATTCGATATATTTGCGAGAATGTTGGAGATGCCCTTTCTGTGCAATCGATTGTAGATTTCAGTGATAAGTTCCACCTGCTCATCAGAGCTGAGTTCGGCCACCAAAGCCATCAACTTTCCGACGTCGGGAGAGCCCTCAAAGTTAACGCGCACAAAGTTGATCAAGTACACGTTGGTAAATACAGCCATCATGAGCTGGCAATCGACACGGTCGGTGACGCCTCCGTGCCCAGGAAGCACGCTTCCAAAGTCCTTCACCTTGAACGCGCGCTTTGCTCCAGAGGCAAAGAAGCCTCCAAACGGAGCAATCACAGCGGCGAAAAGTCCTAAAGCAATGGCGTGCAACTGTGCCGGACGATAGGAGAAAGAGAGGGTCTTGGAGAGACCGGGAATAAGAACAAACTCGGCCGTGCGAAAGACGAAGGCGTCCGGAATGGGATCGCACGAGGCGGGGGGGCACAAGATATTGCAGTCGTCGAAATCATACTTGGGACAAATCAGAGAGGGGTACGCCGACAGAGCGCCAGAGAGAAAGAAGGCAGCTATCATGGTGCATATGCCCGCACCAATGTACCCTTCCCACGTCTTCTTTGGGGACAGGGGCGTGAGCGAGTGCCTGCCAAACAAACGGCCGCAAAAGTATCCGAAGGAATCGTTGACAATGATGAGCCAGCAAGGAAGTATGAACCAAATCAATCCGTGCGATATGTTGAGAATCAAGAAATGGGCTTGCACGACGACCAGAAGTAAGGCGACCAAGGCGCGGCCGAAATACGTGAACTGAAAGTGGTACTGGTTCTGGCGCAGGGATATGACAAAGCCAACAAAGCCCGCACAGTACATGCAGAAGGACAGGAAAGTGTGGTGACGCATGGCGTACTGATAGGCCGGATGCAACGTGAAGGGGAGCCCTCTGGCGTGGAAGTGCGACAAGACGAGCTTTCCGTACAGAAAGAACTGCAAGGCAAAGAAAAAGTACCAGCCGATAGTTCGCCACCAGGGAATGCGGTTCTCCCTCGCGACGGGGAGCCCAAGGCGCAAGATCTCATTGAACATTCCAATCTCCATCAAAATGACGGCGACGGCGACGGGCAGCTGGCCGGCTCTGACGACGGCGACGAAGAAGGCGGTGAGAAGGACGCCCGACAGGAGGCGGGCCAAGAAGTCGGACTTGCTCTTCGGCGCGGGGGCGACGGATTTAGCGTCGGCGCTGCGGTCGGTGGACTCAGTGGACTCAGGGCGCGCGGGATCGGCGGGCGCATTGGCGGGGGCGACGGACGTCTCCGACGAGAGGACGTCATCGGGCTGCGCGGTGGTGGCGGCGGCGCCTCGTCTGGTGAGCACCATGGAGCTGACGGCGAGAGAGGGGGCCGCGGAGGGCGACGGAGGGCTGCGGCGGGCGACGGCGCAGCAATTGGGGGGGGGGAGGGGGGGAGAAGCGCGCTGGGGACGACGGACGAGATGGCACGCAATAGCGACGGGTGCGGGGGACGGGGGGCGGGACGGAGGCGCAGCGTCTGTGAGGGCGCGCCTGATGTAAGCACGTTCGCGGCGTGCGCAGCGCGCGCTTGCGGCGCCTTTGGGGCGGTACAAATGCGCACACGTGTGTGGGTTTTTGGCGCGGCCGCAGGTGGTGCGCTGGTGCGCGGCGCGCCAGCGCGAAGCGGCGCGCCGGTGCGGAGCGGCGCGGACAGGGCGACGGGAGGGCGGGGCGGTGGAAGCTTTACTCAAGACGCGTCCGCGGCGGCGGCGGCGGCGGGCTTACTTGCTGTTCTTGCCCTGGATCCAGCCCGCCACGTGCAGGCCCCACGAGATGGGCACGAGCAGGCTGCCCACGATGAACTGCGGGTTGACCGAGCCTGCCGACAGCGGGCTGATCAGGTTGCTCTGGTACACGCAGTAGCTTCCCAGCACGAGCGCCACCGCGGACGCGAGGATGTACAGCGAGGACGGCACTTCCTTGCCGATGCCCAGCACGTCGGACGGAGGATAGTCGCCCTCCCAGTACGACGACATGCGCACCGGCGCGGGCGCGACGCGGCGCGCCGCGGCGCGACGCGCGCGCACCGGCGCGAGCGCGCAGCGCTTGGAGACGGAGACGTGCGAGACGCGGAAGGCAGCCACGGACGCGGGGACAAACGCGGGCACGAACGCCATGTCGACGGTAGCGGTGGGGCGCGGGGGGGAGGGCGGTGGCGGCGGCGGCGGCGGCGGCGGCGGAGGCGGAGGCGGAGGCGGCGGTGGAGGCGAAGGCGAGGTCAAAGGCAGTCAGCGGGAAGCCGCAGCGTCGCGCGTGGGGGCGGGAGGCGGGAGGCGCATGGCTTTGAAAAAGAAGCGGCCGCCAGCGAGCGCTGGCGTCCACGGATGGGACGCGGTGCCGAATATCTGCGCGAGCTCGCGAGCAGCGCCGCTGCTGCAACCGGCGCGACCCACTTGCAGCACCGCGCGACGCGCGACGCGCCGCTTCCGCAAAGATCGCACCAACAGCTCAACACGTTTTACAGCGCACCGCACACGTCGCGCCGCGCCCGCCGCAGAGCACTGTCCCCCGCGCTTCGCGCTCCTCACCCCCCCCCATCACGGCGCGCCCGCCCATCTACTTGGCGCCTCGCCTCTTCCAGTGGTACGCGTCGCCGCCGTACTTGAACCCATGCTGCGTGCAAAGGTCGTCCCACTCCTTGGGCCCTCTGCTGAACGCCTTGTACTTGAGCGGCTCAATCTCGCCATCGTCAATCGAGTGCAGCAACGGTGTGAAGATTCTCCAAGCCTCTCGAAGTTCATCATGTCTCACAAACGTGGCCGCGTCGCCCCTCAGCACCTGCAAAATCAGCCGCGTGTATGCGTCCGGTAGCTGCGAGAACTGGTCTGGGAACCTGGTCTTGTACGTCAGATCAAGTTCCGAAACCACCGGATCACCGCTTAGACCAGGCGACTTGATGTTCATCTTGAGGTAGATCGCCTCATCCGGCTTGAGGCGAATCACCAACTCGTTCCTCTCCACAGCCTCCACGTCGGTCCCGTACCCGTCGCCGTAACTGTCGTCGCCAAACATGAGACTGCTGCCGGGGCTCTTCTTGAACTGCACCCGAATTTCACTCTTGGTCTCATTGAGAGCCTTACCGGCGCGCAGAATAAACGGAACGCCTTCCCATCGCGAGTTATTGATGTACATCACCATGGCTGCACCCGTCTCAGTCTTGGAGTCATCCGGCACGCCGTCATCGTCAGTGTAAGATGGTTCGCGGCCCTCGTCGTCGGCCACGTACTGGCCCGTGATACAGTCTTCCTTTTTGATGGCTGGAATTGCCTGCAGCACCTTGACCTTTTCGTCTCGAATGAAGTCGCCGTTCGGTCTGACGGGCGATTCCATGGCAAACATGGTGACGATCTGCATGATGTGGTTCTGAACCACATCTCGAATCATGCCGTTCTTGTCAAAGTATCCGCCACGCCCCTTGGTGCCAAAGTCCTCTTTGAAGGAGATGATGACCGAATCGATGTACTTGTTGTTCCACAGAGGCTCGAACGTGCTGTTTGCAAAGCGCATGATCAACAGGTTCTGCACGGCTTCCTTGCCAATGTAGTGGTCGATGCGATACATTTCCTTCTCCTCCAGCACGGCCGACATGTCCTTGTTGAGCTCTTCAAACGATTGCAGATCCGAGCCGAACGGCTTTTCCACAATGAATCTGGACCAGCCGTCGTGCGTGTTGGCCTTCTTCTTCAAGGCCGCCGCAGCGGAAACGAACACCACGGGCGGGATGGCAAAGTAGAACAGTCGGTTGACAGTCTTGCCTGTCTTGCTCTCGATGTGGCTCATCTCCTCGGACACCTTGCCGATGGCGTGTTCATCGTCGTACGCATCGCCATTGCGGTACAGGCAGTGACTGAGGAAGTCGTCCTTGACCTGTTCTTCAGCGCCGCTGAGATACGACTTGATGGAGCTTCTGAAGTCGTCGTCGCTCTTTGCAGATCGCGCGTACCCGACGATGGTGAAGTCGTCGGGCAAGTACTTGAAGCGGTACAAGGCAAAAAGGGACGGGTACGTCTTTTTCTTTGCCAGGTCGCCAGAGGCGCCGATGACAAAGACGGTGAGCGCATCACTCCGGTACTCGCACTTGTAGTAGTCGCCCTTGGTGTCATGAACGTCGTGCGTGTCGTCGGACTGATGCTTGCCATTCTCCCGGGGCGCGTCCATAGCGCTGTTGTTGTTGTGCTGCGAATGTGCTTCGGAGTCCACGACGACGATATCCTTGAGCATGGCAAAGGGAAGGAATGGAACAGGTTTCGAGGGAGCGCGGCGGCGACGGGAATTGACGAAGGGATATGACGTCAGGAATTGACGACGGGAGCCAGGTGGGAGAGAGTTGACGTCGAAGGCGTCGGCGGTGGCGGCCGCTTGCAGTGCGTATAAGCACGGGTGCAGCGGAGGGGGGGGCAGAGAAACCTCGCTGCCACGCCGCGAGGGAGGTCAACAAGGCCGTGGCCGCGCCGAAATGTTCGACAGCCGCAGCGCCTGCTCTGTGCGGATTCCAAAATCGGGTGCATTTCTACCGCGTGCGCACCAATGGCTTAGCGCCGTTCGACATCCAAATCCGCGCGCCGTGATGGCGACATGCGACGCTCGACGTGGCGTCGCCAGCAGTGCCACGTGGGGCGCAGTTCCGAAAAGAACATTGGCCACAGTTCCAAAAAGACATTGTGCCACAGTCCCCAGTGGGGCTTGAACCCACGGCCTCGAGATTAACAGTCCCGCGCTCTAACCAGCTGAGCTATGGAGACACGTTCGCACCTGCGCCTCAATGCTGCAGGAAAAGGATTAAAACGTTTTGTTTTCCCAATCGGAGACATCGCATCGTGCCGAACATCTGATGCGATGCCTCTCTTGGTAGTGGTTGCTTCTGCGCCTACCCGACGAAGCAATCGCATTCGCGTGGATCAGTGCCCCCTGCCGCCGAGGCACCCGAGCACCGCACCTCCGTGCGTCCCGAGTCGCCGCGGGCCTCCCCACCTCTTACCCCCACAATGAAAGCACCCCACCTGCGCAAGCAACCCCCAAGCGGCGCCACTGTCCCCACGTCGCGTCGCCCCCACGGCGTTGGGCTTTCAATTACACTCCCCGCTTCTTGAGCGCGCCGCAACTCCGTGTGTCTCAAATTCGAGCCCATCCCCCTTGCCGTCCCTCCGCCAGCCCCATCAAAAGCGCCGCCCGCACCCTTCCCGCCACGCCCCTTCTCCAGCGCACCCGCCGCAGTCGTTCACCACCAACGTGCCGCAACCACCCCCCCCGCCCCCAACCACCTCCTCCCCCACCGAAAATGTACCACATCAGCGCTAAACCGGCCCGCCCGCGTTCAAACCGCTCTCGAAATGCCTCCCTGCAGGCGTGCTTCCTCCACATGCGCCGCTTGAGGCGCGCGTGCCGCCCGCTCACGCCCCTCGTTCTGCGCGCCCTCATCGTCCTCTTCATCGCCATCCAACTGCGCCCGATCGGCGCCTCCGCCAACGCGTCGCCCGTCCTGCCCGCGTGCTCGCGCGTGTCGGTGTTCGTGGGCGTGCTCTCGGCGATGCTGTCGGTCATTTTCTTCGACATGCGCGTCTTCAGCGTCGCGCTGCTGGCGTGCGTGTTTGCCAACTTTGTGTTCGAGGTGCGCCAGCACGAGCACGTCTCGCTGTGCAAGCTGCTGGCCACGCTCTCGTGCCACGCCTGCGCCATCCTGTTCTCGTCGCTCGTCGGCAGACGGCGCTCCATTTCGAAGCCGTCCGCGCTGCGCGCCAACCTCGCCATCAAGCAGCAGTACCTCATGAACCTGCGCTGTCTGCGACATGTCGACGTGCTCGAGGTGTCCGTGCGCCTGCAGGCGTGCCTGCTGACCGTCGACTTTTGTCTCGCGCAGCCCAACTCGTCTTCCATTCTGCTCCTCACGCTGCCGTTTGTGATTCTGTTCTTGTTGGGCTACTGCACTCGGCGTAGCGGCTCGGTTGTGGTGTGTCTGCTTTGCGTGTTTGCCGCCTCCGAACAGCACTCCACCGTGCTGGGCTTCAGCCTGGTGAGCACGCTGAGCACGGTAGCGGCGGCTGTGCTGGCGCTTTGTGTGGGACCGGGCGTGCTCACCGTGGACGAATGGCTCGCCACCACGCAGCAACTGTACTACTAAAGTAGCTAGAGGGAGCGGAATGACGCCAAACCAAAAAGAAAAAAAATAACTCTAGGGGTTGTTTACAAACGCTACACACATATATAAAGTTTAGGCAAAACAGAATGATGAGCCAAGTGCTTGCTCACGGTCTCGCTCCGCCCTGCAGGGCATTGAGGCGCGCCATGAGATCGTTGTCCTGAGTCTTCGATGCCGCGGGCAGCGCCGTAGGCTGCCCGATGGGTGCGCTGTAGCCGTTGAGCCGGTCTCCGATGTCGAGGTTGTTCTCGTCAGCAATCTGCTGCAACAGGCCGTTGACCTGCGACTGCGGGGTGGAGGAGGACGTGGACTCGCCAATGGCCGAGTCCATGTACTTGGTCTGCAGGTCCAGGTCCTCGCTCTGCGTGATGAACTGCTCCATGGTGTAGCCAATCTGGGTGGCGTCCATGCTGCCCAGCGCCTGGTCCAGGTTCCTGGTGACGGCGACCATGCTCTGCGACACCTGCTGGCGCACGTCCTGCGCCTGCAGCTTGGCGGCCACGGCCTCGAGCTGGCTCTGCAGCTTGAGGTACGACAGGTGCTCGTTGTGGTTGCGGATGGCGTTCTCGGCGTGGATCCTGGCGCCGGCGATATTGTTCTTGGCCATGGCCTCCTTGGCCTTGCGCTTCTCGATGTCGATTTGGCGCTGCGACTTGGTGGCCTGGCGCCCGATGGTCTTGGACGTGAAGCGCATCTTGAAGACGATTTCCTGCAGCGTCGGGGGCGGCGGCGCGCGCTGCACGGGCGGCGGCGGCGGGGGGGCCTTCCGGCTGAACAAGCCCATAGTGGAGCGGCGGCGCGGGGAAGAGGCGGCGAAGGCGCGAGGGCGACGGGCAATGCGGCGACGATGCGGCGGCGGGCGCGGGTGGGGCGTGGAGCATGCAAGGTGCGGCGCGTGCGCGTTTATCAACACTTTGGCGTGGCGTGGAGCGAAACGGCTGTGAGGGGGCGCACGACAGCACCAACACAACGAAGCGGGCGACGCCATTGCTGTGCGCCGCGTCACGTGCGCATCGCGGCCAGCACGCACACGTGCGCGGCGTGCGCTGCTGGCGCGCGCTCACTCGCTGGCGCCATCGCGCGCCGCCAGCGGCGAGAACAGGCTGGCGGCCATGGTGCGCAGCCCGTAGCCGCCGCGCACCTCGGCGTCGAAGTACGGCACCTCCGTGAGCGCTATGTCCAGGTCCCCCCCCACGGAGCGCAGCTGCTCCACGCACCGGCTCTGATCCGCCATGATGCGCCGCACAAATGCCTCCGCCGCCGCCTCGCCGATCACCTGGTTGATGATCACGTTCTTCACGCACACCTCATCGCGGCGCAGCGACTGCACCAGCCGCTCGCTCTCCGCCATCGCCAGCCCCGTCGGCACCGTCACCAGCGCAAACTGCGTGTGCTGCTTGTCGCGCACCAGCGCCCGCAGCTGCTCCATGTTCTCCCGCAACCGCTGAATGTTGCTGGCCGCGCGCTCCACCACGTCCTCCCGGTTGTCCTTGCGCCCCAGCACGCTCCTCACCCGGTCGATCGCCGAGTCCAGCCGCCTCTTCAGCCGGATCACCTTGCCCAGGAACTTGTCCACAAACTCCGGGAACGCCAGCAGCCTCAGCGTGTGGCCCGTGGGCGCCGTGTCCACCACCACGCGGTCAAAGTCGCCAAACTTGACCAGCTCCATCACCTGCGTCAGCGCCACCAGCTCGTCGATGCCCGGCGGCGCGTTGTCCAGCAGCCCGGCAAACTCCTCTAGCCCGAGCTTCCTGGCAATGTCCACGCCGGCGCCGCGCCGGCCCTCGGCCACAAACTCGCCGGCGAGCTTCTGGAACTCCTTGATGGCGCCCTCCGTGTCGATCTCCATGGCGAACAGCTCGCCACGCGCGTCGTCCACGCGCACGGGCGCCCCGCCGTGCAGCGCCACCTGCAGCGCGTCTGCCAGCGAGTGCGCCGGGTCGGTCGACAGCACCAGCGTCTTGAAGCCGTCGGCGGCCAGCTTGACGCCCAGCGCCGCGCTGATGCTTGTCTTGCCCACGCCGCCCTTGCCGCCCACAAACACAAACTGCGACTCGGCGCCGTTGTCGGCGCGCGCCTCGTCGTCGAACAGCGCGCCGTAGCTGCGCGTGCGGCCGCGCTTGAAGGCGGCGTCGGCCAGCGCCGACAGCCCGTACACGCCGCGCACCTCCGTGTCGAAGCGCGGCACCAGCGTGACGGCGAGCCCAAACTCGTCCGCAATGCGCTCGGTGGCAAACGCAATCTCGCGCGTCTGCCCCTTTCGCAGCTGCGTGAGGTAGGCGCGCACGGTGCGCGCGTCGCCCGGCGGCAGGATTTGGTTGACGACGACGTGGCGCACCCAGATGCCGTCGTCCCACAGGTGGCGGATGAGTCTCTTGCTCTCCTCGACGGCCAGCACGGTGGCGATGGTGACGACGACAAACTCGGTGCGCGCCGGGTCGCGGAACAGTTCGCTGAGCTGCACCATCTTTTGGCGGTACGCCTGTATTCTGGCGGCGGCGTTGGTGAGCGCGGCGTTGAGGTCGGTCTTCTTGCCGACAAACATGTTGGCGACGGTGCCCAGCATGGCGCGCGCGCCGTACAGCTTCTCGCGCAGCGCCAGCGCCTGCTGCAGAAACTTGTCCAGAAAGTCCGGGAAGGCGAGGAAGCGGAGGGTGTGGCCGGTGGGGGCGGTGTCGATGACGATGCGGTCAAAGGCGAATTGCGGGCGCGACTGCACGAGTTCGAGGACGCTGACGAGCGCCAGCAGCTCGTCGGCGCCGGGCGGGATGGTGTCCAGCACGGCGGAGAAGTCGGCGAGGCCGAGCTTGGCGGCCAGGGTGCGCCACGCCTGGTCGGCGTCGTCGGAGTGGTCGTTGAGGGTGGCCAACAGGGCGCGGAACTGGGCGACGGCGGCCGAGGTGTCGACCTCGACGGCGTGCAGCGCCAGGTGCGGGAGCGGGACGATGTCGCCGGACGACAGGTCGACGCGCAGGGCGTCGCCAAGTGAGTGGGCTGGGTCGGTAGACAGGACGAGGGTGGAGAGGCCGGCGGAGGCAAAATGGACGGCGAGGGCGGCGGCGGTGGTGGTCTTGCCGACGCCGCCCTTGCCGCCGACGAAGATGAAGCGCGGCGTGGACGAGGCGGCCAGCAGGTTGTCGAGCGGGCGCGGCGACGCGGCGGCGGTCACCAGACTGGGGGCAGCGGCGGCGGCGGCGGCGGCAGCAGAACCAGCGGCGGCAGCGGAACCAGCAGCGGCGGCGTCAGCCGAAGCGCGCGCGGCGTGGGTGGCGGTGGTGCATGGGAGGTGCGGGGCGCGCGGGCGGGGGCGGCGGGTGGGGGCGGCGGGCGGCGGCAGGCGGCGGGCGCGGCGCAGGCGGGGCGGGGACGCAGGGGGGTAGAGTGGGAGCGGGGCGATGAAGGCGGCCGTGGGGGGGGCGGCGGCGGCGACAGCAGGTGGCATGACGGGGGCGGGCGTGGAAGGCGACGGTGGCGGCGGCGGCGGCGGCGGCGGCGGCGGCGGTGGCGGCGGCGGTGGTGGGTGTGGAAGGCGGCGGCGGTGGTGGGTGTGGAAGGCAGCGACGGTGGTGGGTGTGGAAGGCAGCGACGAGAGGTGGTAAAAGGGGAGGGGGGGAGCAATTTTAGTTTTACGGGGTCAGGAGCGGCGCAGCGGGGGGGGGGTGGGCATTTGCAGCGGCGGGGGGCGGCGCGTACGCACTCCGCCGTCGCGCACGGCGTCCACAAAGGCCTTGATCTTGCCGTGGTAGCGACCCGGCGGCGCCCACAGCACGTCGGCCACGCCGGCGGCGGCGGCGCGGCGCGCAAACAGCTCGCCGACGGCGCGCGCGGCGGCCACGGACGCCGTGGCGTAGCGGCCAGCCGGCGGCGGCGCGGCAGCGGTGGCGCGCAGCGCGGCGCGCACGCACGGCTCCGTCGAGTGCGCCGCCACCACGACGCGGCCGGCGCCGCGGTCCACCAGCTGCGCGTGCACATGGCGGTTGGTCAGCCGCAGCAGCAGCCGCAGCGCGTCCGCGTCGCTGCGCCGCATGCGCACGCGCCCCATCGCGTCGTTCGCCGCCCTCTACTCCCCCCGCAGCCTCCGTAGCCGCCGTCCCCCCGCGCGGGCCTATCGCCCACACAGGCTCCCCCCGCCCCCGCCAGCGCCCCCGCACACCGCCACGCCGCCACGCCGCCACGATTTTCGAGCGCGCGCACCACGCAGACCCGTGGCCACGTGCCACCGCGATTGGTGGTGCGACGTGGTCACGTCCTCCACGTCGGTGTCTATACCACGTGTGTCACGTCGCACACGTGCCGGCCGCCGCGCCGCCGCCGCCGCCGCTGCCGCCGCCCCCCCTCCGCGGCGGCGGCAGCTTGTGGTGGCGCGGGCGGTGCAGAGGCAGAGGCAGACAGTGGGCTGCACGCGGCGTACGGCGGCGACCGGCGGGGTGCAAGCGCGGGAGGCTGCGCGATGAGCAGCGACGCGCGGCCGGCTGACGACGCGCGGCCGGCCGGCGACGCGCGGCCGGCCGGCGACGCACGGCGCGACGACGATGCGCGGCGCGACGACGATGCGCGGCGCAGCGACGATGCGCGGCGCAGCGACGATGCGCGGCGCAGCGACGATGCGCGGCGCGGCGACGACGCGCGGCGCGGCGATGATGCGCGGCACGGCAACGAGGCGCGGCGCGGCGACGACGCGCGGCGCGGCGACGAGGCGCGGCGCAGCGACGATGACGACGACGACGACGACGACGACGACGACGACACGATGCCGGCCGATGTGGTGCAGCTGTGCGAGCGCGCGCGCGCGCTGCCGGCGGCGCGCTCCAACGTGGTGCTGCAGGTGGTGGCGGCGCAGCTGCGCGCGTGGACGGGCGGCCCGCGCGGCGAGGCGTGCCGCCCGTGGTACGCGCTGTGCCTGGAGCTGTACCCGCGCGGCTGCGTGGTGGCGCAGCGGCTGATGCGGCCGGCGTGGCGCGCGCCCGCGCCGCGCGACCTGCTGCGGCTGGCGCTGCAGCACATGGTGGAGCCCGGCGGCGGCGAGGCGGCGCGGCGCGCGGCGCAGGTGGCCTTCACCGACGCGCGCGCGTGCGCGGCGGCCGCGCCGCTGCTGCGCCGCGCGCGCGTGCGCGCCGACACGCTGCGCGAGGCCGACGGCGTGCGCGACTACGTGCGCAAGTTCTCGGAGCGCATGGTGCGCGAGGGGCGCGCGTTCCGCGGCGACAGCGGCGAGCGCGCCGGGCTGCTGTCCGCGCGCGGCGTCACGCCCGACGCGGGCGCCGAGCTCATGCGCTGCGCGTGCGACATGTTCGAGGCGCAGCCGTGGCGCGCCATCGGCGAGCACGTGGCGCTGCGCGTGCAGCTGCCCGCCGACGGCGCCGCGCGGCGCGCGCACATGTACGTGACCGTTCTGGGCGGCGGAGGCGGCGGCGGCGGCGGCGACGGCGGCGACGGCGACGGCGGCGACGGCGACGGCGGCGACGAGGACGGTGGCAGCGTGCAGGGCTTCACGCTGGTGGCTTCGCTGCGCGAGCTGCGCGCCAAATTTCGGCGCGGCGCTGGCGCGCACGGAGCAGACCAGCCGGGCGGCGACGGCGACGGCGACGGGGGGGGCGACGGCGGCGGTGGGGGCGAAGGCGAGAGCGAGGCGGCGGAGGACGGGCGCGTGGCGCACGAGGAGCGGGTGTGCGCGGGGTGCGGGCAGCACGCGGTGAAGGGCGTGGACGCGGAGACGCGGCGGCGCTTTGTGCTGCGCTGCGGGGGGTGCCGGCGCGTGGTGTACTGCGACGCGCGGTGCCAGCGGGCGGACTGGGCGGAGACGCACGGCGGCGGCGAGTGCGCGGCGGCGCGCGGCGGCGCGGCGCTGCGCGCGCGCGCGCAGTGGGCGTGGCTGCGGCGCGAGGTGGCGTGCGTGTTCGTGCCGGCCACGGGCGTGCCTTTCGACGACCTGGACGCGTTTGCGCGCTGGCGCTGGCGCTGCGTGCCGCGCGCCGCGCGCCGCGCGCGCCTCTTCCCGCTGGCGCTGGTGCGCGAGCGCGGCCGCGCGCGCGCCGCCGCGCTGCCGCAGCCGCGCGAGCTGCGCGCGCTCGCGCTCGTCGCGCACACGCTGCGCGACTGCGCCGCCGCCCCGCCGCCGCACGGCGTCATCCACTTTGCCTCCGGCGTCAGCCTGTCGCTCGCCGCCAACCTGGCCACGCCGATGCGCTAGCCCCGTCGGCCACGCCGGCCACCGCGCCGCGCTGGCCACGCCCGCCAGCATGCCGCCGTGGCCGCGCCAGCCACGCACGCCACGATGGCCACGCCAGCCACGCACGCCACGGTGGCCACGCCATGCACGCAAGCCGGCGCGCGCGCGCCGCGCCCACTGTCAATTGCAGCCGAGCGGCGCGCGCGCGCCGTCACTTGGCGCGGCGCGCGGCGCGGCGCGTCCACCGCCCGCCGCCGCGCGCCCGGCAATGGCCGCCAAGCGCCGCGCGTTGGCCATGCCGCTCAAACGCGCCGCCGCCGCCGCCGCCGCCGCGGGCGCCGCCGCGCCGGACTCGCCCGACGTGCGCGCGTCGCGCCGCCGCCGCTTCGCCGCCTACTCGCTGGCCTTCGCCTGCATGCTCGCCATGTCGCTGCTACTGGACGTGCGCCGCGCGGCCGTGTCGCGCCGCGCCCCCAAGCTGCAGCTTACCCTCCCCGCCCGCACCTCGCTGCAGAGCCTGGACCATCACTCCCCCGACTCCACCGCCGCCGACGCCCCGCCCGCCGACGCCGCCGCCGACACCGCCGCCGTCGCCGCCCACACGTCGCCGCCCCCGTCGTCCGCGCCCCCGCCTTCCCCGCCTTCCACGCCCGCCGACCCCCCCCCCGTCGTCGCCCCCCTTTCGGCCCCTGTCTCCAACCTCAACCCCAACCTCTCCGACCAGGAGCTGCGCGACGACGTCGACCAGCTCATTGCCCACGTCGACGAGCAGCAGCAGCAGCAGCAACAGCAGCAGCAGCAGCAGCAGCAGCAGCATCACCAACTCTCCAACGCCACTGCCGCCCAAACCAACGCCTCAGCCGCTCTGCAGTCGCTGCACTCGCCGCACTCGCTGCACGCCGCCCCGCCCACCCCGCGGCCGGCCCCCGTCAACGCCTCCGAAATCGACGTGCGCCTCAACTCGCAGCAGTACTTTGACGACGCCCAGGCGCGCCTGGCGCGCATGCTGGCCGATCCCGGCACCAACGCCCTCATCGACGAGAACGAGCTGCGCACGCTGCAGGCGCTGCAGCTGCAGGCCACGCGCGGCGACTGCGAGCACGCGTCGGACCGCGAGCCCACGCTGTTCAAGACCGACGCCGAGGCCGCCTCCAACCTCGACATCGAGCGCTCCGACCCGCTGTGGGGCGCGTGGTGCCTCTTCCTGGGCTCGTACAAGACCGACGCCATGCGCGACTTTGTCACCAAGCAGCAGCTGCTGGAGCACCGCGTCGCTGCGCTGCGCGAGCGTCTGCCCGACGACGGTGCCAACTACACGCACGCCGACGCCGCTCCGTTCGACGCGCTCGCCGCGTCGCTTGACGATGTGATGGCGCCCGAGCACCAGTCGGCGCTGCGCGCCAACATCGATCGCATCCTGTCTCACCTGCGCGACCTTGACGTGCGCTATCTGGCCGCGCTCTCGTTGCAGGCCACGTTTGGCGACTGCGCGCCGTACAGCGCCGCCACCACCGCCGCCGCCGCGCAGTCGCGCCAAGCCGTCGCCGCGGGCTCCTCCGCCGCGGGCGCCTCGGCCGCGGCCGCCGCCGCTGCGGCCGCCGACGCGGCCGCCGCCGACGCGCGCGCCGACCGGCTGCGCGTGCTGCGCGAGCCGCTGCTGGAGCAGACGGCGCTGCGGAGGCAGGGCGCGCAGTGGGGCGCGTGGTGCGTGCTGCAGGGCAAGAAGCGCGCCACGGCCGCGGCGCAGCTCGCGCAGCGCGTCGACCTGCTCGTGGACCAGCTGTCCAAGAGCGAGGCCGTGGCCGAGGCCGAGGCCGAGGCCGAGGCCGAGGCCGCGGCCGCGGCTGCGGGCGCGGCCGCGCCGGCGGAGCGCGCGGGACGTCGCGCGGACGAGCGCGCGGGCGACGGCGGCGGCGGCGGCTCGTGAGGCCGCTGCCGCTCGTCGCGCCGGGGCGCGCCGCCGCGTTTGCTCCCTAGCTAGCTGCCGCGCTTGCTCGCGCTCGCACTGCGCCGTTGACGCGGCGGGTTTGGCGGCGGCGCGCCGCTTGGCCTGGGCGCGGCGGCGCGGCGTTGTTTTCGATATGTGTCGGAGTTTTGACTTGGAGGTGGGGGGACGAGCGCGCCGGTTGGGGCGGCGCTGACGTGCCCATTGGCTGTGTCTTGTGCGCGTCGCGCTGCCCGCGATCTGCGCCGCCCCCGCCGCTGCCGCCGCCGCCGCCGCCGCCGCCGCCGCACTTGGCGTGAGGCGTCGCGGCTCGCTGCGCGTGCGCGCTCTCCCCCGCCTGTCTGTGTATCTACTCGGCTTGGCGGATTTTACTGAAGCGGCCTGTAAAGTGTGTTCGCAAATGAAGCGGCTGCTGCGCGCGATGTGCGCCGGCGCGCCTCGCGCGCGCGCGCGGTTGCACCGTGCTCGCGGCAGGGCGCTCGGCGCGCGGCGTCAGCATGGCGCCTCCGCGCGCTTTTTGAAGCAGCCGTAGCAAATCTCCTTGAAGAACGGCTCGTCCACCGGCATGCGCGACTCGAACAGCTCGGTCAGGTGCGGGTGCTCCTTGAGCTCCTTGAGCACCAGGTCCAGCGACAGCTCGTCGTGGTGCCGCCGGTACTTGCCAAACTTGAACCACTCGAAGAAGAAGGGCGGCGGCGGCGCGTGGCCGCCGCCCGCGTGCGCCGCCGCCCCGTCCCCGCCGCCGCGCGCAGACGGCACGTGCGCCCCGTGGTCCATGAACAGCAGCATGCCGCCCGGCGCCAGCACGCGCACAATGTCGGCCACCGCCGCCGCGCGCTCCGCCACATGGCTGTGCACGAAGAAGTACACGACGGCGTCGAAGCTGCCGCCGCCAAACGGCAGCGCCGGCAGCGCGCCGTCCACCACCGCCGCCTCCGTCGCCGCCACGCCCGACCGCCGCGCGCGCAGCTTGGCCGCCAGCCGCGCGCGCATCCCGCCGTCCGGCTCCGCCATGTGCAGCGACGCGAAGCGCCCCGCCGCCCCGTCGAACGCCGCCGAGTCCAGCGTCGCGCCCGTGCCCGCCCCGATCTCCAGCACGCGCGCGTGCGGCGCCACCGTGTCCACCAGCTCGCGCCGCTTCTCGGCGATCGCCGCCGCGTCCTCGTGCCGGTCGAACAGCCACGCGAACGCGCCCGACGCCGCGCGCTGCAGCACCCACACCGCCCGCTGCAGCGCCCACGCCACCGCGCGCCACCCGAGCATCGCGCCGCTCTGCTCCGCCGCGCCGCCCGGTCGCGCCGCCCCGCCCCGCGCCCGCCGCCCCGCGCCGCGCCCCGCGGAGGCGCCGCGCTGTATAGCCGTGCGGTCGCCGTGCCACGTGTTGCACAACTTGCCGACGTCATGCCGACCGCCGTCGAGCCGTCGCGCGCGCCGCAAGGCCGCACGCCGCCCGCCGCGCGCTGCTTTCGCGCGCTTTCGTTCTTGTGGAGATGCCGTGTTGCCCGCCCGCTATCTTCACTGCGGCGCAGTAGGAACTACGTAAGGTAGCAGCGTTTTTCTTCATTCCATCTACTTTATGCAAACATCAGTTACATGCATCGCCCAGTGAAAAACAAAAAATAGGGGGCGGT
Organism: Gracilaria vermiculophylla; assembly: GCA_019155205.2. Classification (NCBI taxonomy): domain Eukaryota; phylum Rhodophyta; class Florideophyceae; order Gracilariales; family Gracilariaceae; genus Gracilaria; species Gracilaria vermiculophylla. The sequence goes on from JAHNZQ020003148.1 coordinate 245,782, forward strand.
GCGCTTCGTTATTTTCTACACAAATCCGCAGCGACTACGGCGACGGGGCGGGCGACGCAGCCGCGCGCGGCGAGCCTCCGCCCGTCACAAGCGAACCTTCGCCAAAAACGACCCCGTCCACGCTCGGCCACTACACGTTCAAGCCCTCCGTGCCAAACTGTTCCTCCGCGCTCACCGGTTGCGCATTCACGGCCTCCACCGCCGCGGCCGCCACCACCGGCGTGCTCGCGTCCGTCAGCGTGAACCCATCGGCAGACGTCACAAACCTGCCGCGGTCCTCCTCGGGGATCAGCGCGATCTGCGCCTCCGACGGCCAGCTGTCCGCGCACTCCGTGTCCGAGCACGTCAGCGTGGGCACCTCGTCGAACTGCGCCTCGGCGATGTTGTGCGCCGCGGGGTCGATGAACGCCGCCCCCGCGCACTGCGACTCGTCGCATCGCGTCTGCGACGGCGTCCTGCCCACGGCCTTGCACGCCCCGGCCGCCTCCACGATCGCCAGGTCCAGGTAGAAGCTGCGGCACGCGAGGATGTCGCCGTGAAGCGCGTACTGCGGCACGTACGCCTGCGAGAACTTGTTGCACGTCACCTGCCCGGCGCCCTTCATCTCGTTGTAGAACGCCTGGCAGTCCGCGTCGTCCGCAAACGGGTAGTGCGTGCCCGTGCAGCGCTCGCTCACCGTCGTGCACCATTCTGTGCTGCTCTTGATGTAGCGCGACATCAACGGCGACGAGTTGGGGTCCCAAAACTGCCCGTATCTCTGCTGGTACTGCTCGTCCACAATGTAGAACTTGTCAACTCGCGCAGAGCACCGTTCAAAGCTCACAAAGTGCTGCTGCAGGAACGTGCCCTCCGGCACCGTCGAGGTGGCCGAGTACGACACCGTGTACGGGTTGCGCCAGAACTGGCTCGCCGTTTCCGCGGACGTCATCGGCAAAAAGTTGTACAGCCCCTGGCGCGTCATGAAGTACTGCTTCACCTCGAAGCGGCCGTGAGCCAGGAACAGGCCCACCATTTCGAACGTCGCTTCCTCGCCCAGCAACGCGTCCATGCGCTGGAACCACGAGCCCAGGTCCGCCAGGTTTTGCACCGCGTCTCCTTGCAGCGATTTCAACGATTCCACGCGCTGCGCGCGAAGTTCGGCGGGAGCTATGTCGCACCCTTCGGAGCCGTCCGTGTCAGGAAAGGAGTCGAACGGCGGGCATGTTGCAAACTCCGGGCGAATCGTGCCTCGGGCAGGACGGTAGAATGCCTCGGGACAGAAGCCATCGCGGAAAGAGTACGCATTGCCGGATTTGGCGACAGCGTCAAGAGCGTCAAAGGCGCTCGGTTCACACCAGCATCTATCGAGCACGCACAAACGAATTGAAACATCACGAGCGCACACATCGCAGAGGAAAGCGTTTGTCAGTTAAAACTGCACTCATCCTGCTGTGGCTTTTGCAGCTTGAACGCGTGAGCACAATGAAAGCAGAAGACATACCGTGCATTGTTCCATTTGATGAGTTCGTTGCAACACCAGTCGGGTCTCGACAACGTTGGATGCGAGCACACGGAAACGACGCTTGATATAAGAGAACCACAATTTTCTTCCCTTTCTGTTGGAATCTGTGCTCGAGTTGTGACAAGAACAGCCGCGAGCAACGTAAAGACGATGCGCAGCGAGCCAGTCATTTGCCTTTGAGGAAAAAACACAAGCAATGGAAAGATTCCCACCTGCGCTCTAGCAATGAAGATGGCAATGGAAGTTATCTAACGGGATCGTTGGACTGGTTCACAATGAACAATCCCAAGATTTGCAAAGGTGAGAGAGGAGTACAGTGATGTCGACGACGCGATTCGTTATGCCGTCAACTGGCGAGAGAAACAAGCAGGACCCTCTCGTGTGAGGGACGGCCTATAGCTATCGCTCATTTGAGAGGTGCGCCAGCAGCGAGCGTTGTTTGTGGAGGTTCTGAAACAGCCACATGCAAGACCAAACGATAAGGCCCATTCGAACCCTTCCAAACGATCCCACGTTGAAGAGGGTTCGGTAAGAAAAGAATAGAACAGACACATGGGCCAAGCAGGCCCGTTCGAGGCGATGGAAAAGACCTGTGGCGTAGAAGCAAAAGTGCAAATGATATGCATGTGTGATTTGGCTTCGCTTGGATACTTGCACAAGGCCATCAAGTGTTGTGAAGGGTGTTAATTTTGGGACAAGCTTGCGTGGATAGTGAGAATTATTGCAAGGTGGCTGCAGTGAACTTATCACGGGTGCATTGTCATTGTCATCTGAGTACAAGCCGCACGTTAAAGATTGCTGTTGGGCGGAATCGCGGTGCGGGAGCATGTCTGATACATTTTGTGTGGCTTATAGGTTTAAGCAGTTGGGCTTTGGAAGAAATGCATATCGCGGGTCCAACCCAAAAGCGTACAAGTTATGTACCATGCTTTTCGTCAGGCTGCGAGAGCCAAACGAATACTAGTTTTGTTCAGCGGGTTAGGTGTTGAGAAACATTTTATGAATTCTCGGATGCTGGGCGACTACATGAAAGCCAACCAACCCAGAACTCGCAGTGCGACAGAATGGGTAACGGATGATGTTTGTTTACTGCTACTAATTGTTCTTCTTGCATACAAAAAACTTTTGCACATCGCGCAGGGGTTAGGCCCTTCTGAAATGGGACAGCAAAAACGGAGACAGCTTTTTCAAACTCAGTTGTCAATAAGACACTATTCGTTCGAAGCCCCAACTCCGGTCATAATGTAGAAACCTTGTCTATTGGCACAATCCTTCTGGCGTAACATTTTGCGCCATAACACAAGTTCTGTGAAGTACAAGAAATACTGAGAACTTAATCCATGCCTTCAATCGTCCGCCCTCAAGCAGTTGTGCAGGTAATGTGCCATGCCTGGGACACTACAAAAATCAGCATCAAACCCTCCTAAAGTGTGCAAAATTGTTATAAGACAGGCACACAAAATGTTTCTTTTTGGGCTCCAATCGCTGGACAAAAATATTCTTTGCGTCCATTCTATCCTATCTAATAATAGAATGATTGTCTCCATTTGCTTGGGTCTAAAACAGGGCAGAAGTAGTAAAAGCATTACGATTATGAAGCGAAATTACTATAGGACAGTGAAATATTATATCGCCACTTCACTAAATGTTTTTCTAAAACAAGTTTTTAGTAACCAGTTGCTGATCTTTTTTGGCCTATATCCTTGAGCAACCTGTCAGGAATAGAATGATATAGTTTGCGAATATATTCTCCCGGAATATTCGACCAAGCAATCCCTATTGCTTCAATTAAGTCTTGTTTATTATAAAAATGGATTTTTTTAGCGTAAACAGGCCTTGCTAACATTACACAAACATTTTTGTTAATAAAGATATTACGCAAACAGAATCCTGCAACCATTTCTGAGAATTCCGCAATGCGTGTGACAGCTGTAAAATACATACAGAATTCTACAACTGTCTTGTGAACGAAGTAGCTGAAAAGTGCCTAGTTAGAGAAAGTCCGTGCAAAACGAAAGTGCAGCAGCCTATGACAGCTGTTCGTAATTTGACGCCAAATTTCTACTCTACACACTTCTGCAGCCCAGCGCGACTATAATGGCCTCTCCATCACGCGGCAGGAGTTTTTGCCTGACTATCCAGACTCATGGCAGAAGTTAACGCTATCGACGAACTGTCATCATCGAAACCAAACCGTTCGGAGACTGGGCGCCCCTCTTGCTTGAGTCCAGCGGAAGACCTCGTTATACTCCGAGGAGTTTCGGCGTCACAATAACACGTAGCAGCCTGCGGCAAGCTTCAAACCTGTTATTAGAAAGCTACTACAAATATTACTGCTAAACAATATATTACGCAAAACGTCACGTGAAAGGCAGTGCGAGACCGTTACAAAAGATTTCAAAAGCAGTTCGATAAAGGCAATGCTGTCAATCAGCGTATGCCAGAGGTTAACCCTTTTGAACCTGATTGCTTATGTCTACATATAGTATACATAAGCGGTGAAGTTCATTGGTCAAAAGGAGTTGACGCTGCTAGACGGTTTGATGGCAGCATGCCATGTGCCTGCTTGGCTTATCTCTACATATTGTATACATAAGCGAGGCATGACCATTGGATATCACAAGAATGAAAGTAATTTCATCCAATGACGTCAGTTGTTGTGGCACCTGCTGCCGCTGTGACACGACCGTTTGCACAATTCATGTGCAGTGTGCACACATCACCCAGCAATTACGATCATCACAACTTTTTGCCGCATCCAAATAACCGACCTTGCATGGCAAAGGCCATGATATCCGCCAGAAACGGCGGCCAACGTAAAGCAAGCTCGACTGGTTTCATTGCCATCCTGCTTTGCTTCTAGATCGAAGCCCCCAAAAGAAAGCCAACTCGCTACACCTGGTTCTTGCGCGTGTATTTACAATCCCCTAGCAAACTCAAACATCTTGAACTATCACGCGCTGCTTGTTGGGTTTGTAGGAGGAAACACTTTCAAACTTTACCCAAAGGGTTGTGATCGGATGTGACGCCCTTTCTTGATACGTGGCTCTCTTTCTAAGCTCTCTTTTCTGGAAAAAGAACCCCATACAGTAATAACCAGCTCCGCTTCGAGCAATTCTGCTGTTCCCCCTCCCACATTATTTCAGCGCTATCGTACACCATCCTCCTTGCTGTTTGTCGATCTTTACTCTTTTGGAAAATGCAGACAATAGTAAGCTCCCATAGTCATTCCGAAAATGACGATGAACAAACGCTGCCTTTGAACTCCGAGGAGTGTAACATCGAATCTTCTGGACTGTTTTATCACGAATAACGTGAGAGCGACGAATTCGAGGTTACTGCGCTTGGGGCCTACGAAGAAGAAACGTTATACGAAACAGTGCCGTACTGCGCAAAATGGAGGCTTCGTAACGGTTTGTTTTTGGCTACATAACAACTCATCAGGCGAACGTATGCTCACAGTAAAGAGTTGGGTTTACTCAAGCTGTTTCTCAACAACTCCTTTTTATAATTTGTGTGGCAATGGACAAGCAAAGAGCTTTTAAAGACGGGTAAAAGGAAGAAGGCAGTAAGAATGGATGAACTTTTAGCCTTCTTTGGCTAGAGTTAGCCACCTCCATACACCGATTGAACCGCTTGCATGACTATTGGTGCACTTCAGAGCTGCTTCAAATTCCGTTCTTTGGAAAGGTTATGTCGCGGGATACATTTCTAAACATACGCGCTGCTCTTCGATTTTATTCTTCATACGAACACGACATCGCCACAGCCGATCAACTGTGGCATAGCAGGCAAATACTCGAACATTTCACACCGAATGCCGCAACCCAAGCCGTCCCCGTCGGGGTTAGCTCACTCGACGAAAATACTATTAGACGCAAGGGACGTACGGCAGCACGCACATATATGAAGTCGAAACCAGTGAAATTTGGGATACGCTTCTATGCAGTGGTAGGCTGGACCCATGCCTATTTGCATAGCCTCCAGGATAACGGTTCTGGGAACAAAACTGGACATTCACCAATTGAAAGATACACGAATGTGTTTCGAAATCTACGAGGAGCAGTCGAGAGAAAGGTGGACGGGAAGCTGTTACAGAAGTCTTCACCATCAGCATCATGGTGCGCCCAAATGGCGCACCAAACCCAGCTACATCCAACGCCGAAGCATGGGCGGCTGATGGTGATGGACAATTTCTATACACGGCCCGTACTTGCACGTCAGCTACATGTGCTGAGTGACGGCGAATGTAAGGTTTTGGGGACCGTGCGCTTTTCAAATGTAGATGGAAATAACCGCCCCGCTCTGAAGGATGCCATTGAAAGTTTGAAGCATGCAAAGAGAGGGGAATGGCGTTTAGTGTATGTTCTGAACAAGGAAACTGGAGAGGTTGCGGAGAATACGGGATTTATTGTGTTGAAAGATAGACCAATTGTCTCGTTCTATACTAACGATCTGGCTGGTACACCCCAGGAACGAATTCATAATTCGGATGAGCATGCCGTGTATTGTGTACATGGCCTGGCACCTTTGCAGATATGGACGGGTGAGGAAGCTGTTCGATGCACAACACTACAAATTCCTTCCATTATTGTGGCATATAATGTTTTCATGAATGGCGTAAACCGCTTCGACCAGACTCGATCAACCTCTGTTACACGAAGAAAAGAGAAGCGAGTCACCATGAGCATCCTCACATTCATTTTAGACGCCAGCATACGAAAGGCACACGCACTTTTGAAAGCTATTACTAATGCCGGTGAACCTATTATGAACAAGACCACAATGAAACAGAAAATCATTTCGCAGCTCGTGAGCGAACATGTCCGCTACAAACAAGAAAGGTCTGCTTTGCATCCCGTGCCCCGAGCAGAAAAAAGCAAGAATCGTGAAGAGGAGGAAAATGAGTTGAGAGGGTCTTCTCATATTCTGCTGGAAACGATCGGAAGAAAACGAGTGCATTGTTTCCTCTGCAAGCTTACACC
>JAHNZQ020003148.1:261923-276054 GCA_019155205.2 Gracilaria vermiculophylla
TGGATAACTGACGATAACCCCGATATCGCGATCCACCCGAGGAGTATCGTGTCCTTCTCTCCTTAGGTGAATTCCTTCCCGACCGGTACCCTGTCCTCCTCCGCGAGGCGTCAGGTCCAGACGGTGCATAGAAAGATTCCTGAGGTGGTCCCGTTTCCCTACGACAGTATCCTTTCCTCCTGTGGCGTAAGGGGTGGCAGTATCCTTTCCTTCTCTGCCCGGGGTCACCTTAGGTGTTGATAGAGGGAACCTCTCCTGTACGGAAGAATAACTTTGAAACGCCGCTGCGGGGAGCAGGTGCGCGGTTTGGGAACGAACCTCCGCACGGGTAACATCTGAGATCACCTCTAGGAAGGGGTCGGAATCCAGCAATGCATCCACAGCACGGTGAGCGCTCTCCGTGGTGATTTCCTCCACAAGGACGTGGCCGTTCGCTCCGAAGTGGGATTCAACATCTACAGGTACTCTTTCGACCAGCTCCTGAGAGAACCATTCCGTAAGGTGCGGGGCCAGGGACTCCAGGAGGGATCTAGCCTCCGGGTGTTCCCGTCCCTGCAGCTCCTGAGATGGCGGCTGCGATGCCGTGTGCGGTTCTTCAACCTCCACATCAGCGTTCTCCAGAGGTGTCGCGGGGGATTCCGCTTGCCTCCGATCATGCACTCTCCTAAGGCGACTCCTAAAACGCTCCGCAGAGGAGCCAGGCTTCCGAAGGAGACGTTCAGGGTCCTCAATTCCGGCCGCCACCTCCTGGAGAGCGCCGCGTGAGCTGCGCTCACCGACGGAGTCGGTTGCTTGAGGACCCTGAAGGGGGTTTCCATTGAGGGTTCTGAGGGGTCCATAGAGGAGTAGGTTGGGGGTGATTGTTTTCCACTTCCGAATCAACTAAAGGAAGAATTCATCTGTTGGGGTTCGATCGTTGCAAACGAGAAGCACGGTTCTGCTGCGACTTTTGCGAATCCTTAAGGAACTGTGACCTTCTAAGTCGGGAGACCAGTTATGGCACGATCAGTTCTCCTTTCGAGGTAGTAGAGCACAACGTCCGTTCGGAGTTTTTGTTGCCTCCAAAGCTGCCTGTTCCTAAAGGTGGTCTCCGGTATCTGCTGTCGCGAGCCGGGGGAATTATTTAAGGGGATCCGCAAACACCAAGCGGAGGGGGAGGTTCAGTGGGCGGACTATGCTCCTACAGGCGCTGCTATGGTGCGGCCTGGGGATCGTCGGCTTAGAAACCTGAAGATGGTCGATGAGAGTCTGCAACCGGAAAAGTAGATGAAGACTCAAGGGTGCTTGTCTTTACTTCCCCAGAGGTGGAGCTCAACCGGCAGATCAAATATCAAGCCAGGAGCCCGCCTCAGCAGGTCTCACTACTGTACCAATTACCTGCATAAATTACCTAAAATAAATAATAATTCTACCGTTCCTCAAGGATACTGTAGCGCACGTGGGCGGGATTATGCACCACGTGGCCCAGCTAATAAAATACGAGTCCTCTTTAGGAATATCTCGCCATAAAGTCACACCACCATATTTCTTTAGGAGCCACTGTACTACAAAAAACAGGGTCAACGGGAGGGTTTTCTACGTTGGCCCACTAGTGAGTCATCTATGATAGGTCACAAAGACTGTTTTCCTAGAACGAGGGCAGGTGTCCTTTCAGAGGAAACGCCTAGAAGGTTCGATCGTGTGTTCGTGTAAGAGTGATACTGGCGGATTCCCATGAGGGTATCAAAGTGGTCCGCAAAATCACGATAAATTCAAAGAACGTATTCAAAGAACATAATAATTTACGCATAACTCAACAAAACATAAACGAAAAAATGTAGAGATCCTAACACCAACCAGCGCAAAAATCGAGGCAAGGGTGCACCGCCTCTAAGATAATCCAAACTCTCTTGTTAAACAATGACATACACTTACAAAGCCCATTCAAGCTCGATGTTCCGTTCAGTGTTCACGAACATCGTAGTGCGGCGCGCTCGCAATAATTTAAGAACAAAGATTTATTTCGTACTGTTTAGGACCTTAAAATTTCCTAAAACCCACGAACAACAGGTGCATTGAAAGTGCTACTGCCACCATACATTTCTAGAAAAAATATATATATATAAAAAATAAGGTTGCCCTGCTCTTTTTCATATGCATTTATTGCGTCGCACAATATCAGTACTAAACATGTGTTTAAATTTTATTATAATTTTTATTTGCATTGTTGATTCCTTACCACTTATTTCTTTTCAATCACCTTACTATCTGGTTCAAACGCTTCTTTACTCTGGCTGCCTTGGATGTTCAATTATCGGGCGGTGATAAAGTAATTGCTCTTTAAACTAATATTCTACGAGAAAAAGGAATTGTTTTCTACAGAAGGCTGAAAACGGCAACGAAGTTCCAGAATGGCGTTTCGAATAAGAAATGGATTTTACACAAAAAAAGCAATACTTATTATCGTTAAAGTTATGAGAAATCGTTGTTGTGTAATTTTCCAGAACGTGGGTAGATAAACGAAGTATTAAAAGTTGTGTAATGCAAGAATAACCTTTTTTTCTTATTGGTGGGACTATCATTTTCTACAGCTATATGTTTGAAATTATTTACCCTGGTCAAAATGTTGTTGCGCGTTTTACTGTGACTCAAACAACGGAGAAATTACGCAGTACGAAATTTGCATCTATTTTGTCGTAAGTTGTCACGAAACTGAGTTACGAATTTGGTACTGTTTGAAATTTCGCAATACAAAATTCGTATCGTGGACAGAGTGCCCATGTTGCAAACGTTTGTCCATGGCTGTCCATGTAGGTTTCAAAAGTCCACAGCACCCAAGCTTTCGACCTCTTCTTGCTCCATCATTGAGCAATCATGAGAATTGCCGATCATTCTCTCGCTCAATGTCGCATGCAGCAACGCATGTGGCAAAAACGCCTTCAACAAGCGCTTCTCCTTGATCTTCCCGAGCAGTATGTCCTCAGAGCTCTTGGACAACTCATAACCGCAGATGAAGAAACTGAGAAACTCTTACACAGAACAAAGCATATTATCCAAGCAACGTTTAACATCAACATGTTCTCTGATCACGAATGCCTAATCAACTTTCGCTTTAGAAAGCAGCATCTGTGCTATATTTCAAATTTGATACCCTGGTTGTCTTCTACTAGTCGCAACCGATACTATTGTGATTCAATAACGGCATTATGCGTTCTCTGTCGCAGACTTGCGACTACAACACGTTGTACAGATGTAGAAAGGTTCTTTGGTATGCACTCCTGCAAACTTAGCGAGGTCTTCTGCGAGGTATGCGATCTTTTCACAGATGTATTTGGATATGTACTCACAGTTCGAAGTTCGATGATGCACAGACGAAAAGCGGATTACGCAAATGCAATTGAAGGTATGGTGCTCCATAGGATCATTGCGTAGGGTTCATTGATTGTACCAAGCATCGAATACGACGCCCAGGTGGTTACCCATCGCTGCAGCGTGCGTGCTATTCAGGGCACAAAAGAATGCACTGTTTGGTATTTCTAACGATTTGTTCTCCAAATGGTTTAATGTTCTCCCTTTATGACCCTCAAACTGGTCATCGCCATGACCTAACACTGTTAAGGGAGAGGGAGTGGGAAGCAAATTTGGGCCCTTCTTCTTTTCAACGGATTCCAGTTCTTTGTATACGGTGATGCCGCGTTTTTATTGAGACCTTGGATGCAATGTCCATTTCAGTCACAAGGTGCCACTGAACTTGAGAGGAAGGTAAATCGGGATATGAGCGCTTTACGGGTTTGTGTTGAGCATAACTGCAAGGATCTTACACAGTATTGGACGAGTAATGATTTCGCTCGTAATCTGAAAGTTCGCAAAATACCCATTGGTCTCCTCTATAAAACATCAGCGATCTTGTTGAATTTTCACACATGTCTGTACAAATGTGGACAGACAGCAAAGTCGTTTAGCGTATGTCCTCCCTCACTGGACGAGTATCTGAGCTTTGCTTGGTACGGAATATTGGATGTTCGTACATAGCCCGCAGCAGCGCAAGCAAGCCAACTCTCGTCGGCCTCCCTCCCGCCTTCATCGCCAAGCCGCTTCGAAGTTGGACGAGTGCTTCTTGTAAAAATTATTGTTGAACTCCTGCCGAACACATCTTACACGCTCTTTTTCCTTCTTAACAAAACGTTTTCGTCACCCAACAGCCACAATGCGCGAGGTCATTTCTCTTCACATCAGCCAAGCTGGCGTGGAAGTCGCCAATTCTCATTGGGAGCTTTATTGCATGGTGCATGGCATCACTCCGGACGGAACCATCTCCAAAGAAAAAAAGATAAAGGGAGGAAGCGACTCTTTCTCTACTTTGTTTTCTGACACCTCTGGTGTCAAGCAGGTTCCACGTGCCGTCTTCCTTGACCTTGAACCCATCGTCATCGACGAATATCTTCATGGTGAGTACCCCAAGCTCTATCACCCGGGGCGGCTCATCACCGAAAAGAAGGACGCCGCTAATAACTACGCTCGTGGCCATTACACCACCGGGATGGATATCGTGGACACCGCCCTCGACCGCATCTATAAGCTCGCAACCAACTGCTCGGTCCCTCAGGGCTTCCTTGTTTTCTCATCTGTTTGTGGAGCTACTGGATCTGGTCTTGGATCGCTGATTCTTGATCGCATTTCATGCGATTACGGCAAGAATTTTATGCTCGGATTCACTCTTTATCCTTCTCTCCAGGTGTCGACCTCCTTCGTTGAACCGTACAAATCTTTCTCGGCCTCCCACGCCTTGCTGGGGCACCTTGATGTGGGATTTGTTCTCGATAATGAGGCTATTTACCACATCTGCCGTCGTTCTTTGAGCATTGCTCGTCCGACGTAGTCCAATCTTAACCGCCTCATTCTCAAAGTGGTATTTTCTCTCACCGCCTCTCTCCGTTTTCATGGTGCTCTGAATGTGGACATCAACGAGTTACAGACCCACTTGGTTTTTTACCCTCGAATTCACTTCATGCTTTCTGCCTATGCACCCATTGTCGCCAAGGAGAAGGGTCACCATGAAGAATCCAGGGTGGCTAAGACTACATCAGCTGTGTTCCAACCCAACATGGCATTCGCTTTTTCCGACCCACGCTCTGGTCGCTACATCGCTCTGTCTCTCAACTCTCGTAGAAAGGACATGTTCCCGAGAGATGTGGATTCGGCCGTTGCTTCCATCAAGACGAAGCGCTTCGTTCAGTTTCTCCAGTGGTCGCCCACCGGTATGAAGATTGAAATCAACTCCCAGCCGCCTATTCTTGTGAATGATGATGATTTGGTTGAGTCAAATAGGTCTGTTTGCTCAATTGCAAACTGTACAGCTATTGCAGAGGGGTTTGCTCGAAACAACGCCAAGTTCGATCTGATTTTCGCTAAGAGAGCATTCGTACACTGGTTTGTTGGGGAGGGTGTCAATATTCGTCCACATGTTTACCTTGCCACTGACCTACGATTAGGCCCATTGCCTTCATGTTCTCAATTACCTGTTCCTTGGCTCTGACTCTTGTCTATGTGGACTAAAGGTTCATTCGCTGAAACCCCCAAACAACCTGCATGTAGGTCTGACTCAGGTAATCTGTTGACAACCTGATATTAGTGCTTTTGTGACATATCTTAAAGAGAAGGAGCTGCAATTCGTTCATGCGTCACAAAGGCTGCCGAAACCCACCCTACGGTTTGCACAATGGCAAACGGATCTAGCAGTTTACAACGCGTAATCTCGACCTCTTCGTCTCTGTATTTGATGAGTTCCTTCATCCATAGCACAGAGAACTGAGTGTATTTGAAACCACTGGTGCGTACCAACTCACTTTTTTGGACTGGAAAGTGTGATAAAGTTGTTCAAAGAGGGTTTTACATAGGAAGGGAATCTCTTCATCACTGAACGCCTGCAGACGTTGAAGAAAGTTATCTCTACTAATATGAGTTATCGAATTTCCTGCCAAGTACCACCGTGCAGAGGACCTTAACGGCCAACGTGCGGAGCATTCACTGTCTTTCTCTGTTCCCCAGTTACACGCCATTCCTGTGGAAGTGCTTCAAGCTGGTTTGACTGGCGGATCCATGGATGACACAACCATGTTGAGACATACTAGGCCCTTTGATGAGGAGAGCCATAGTCCGGGCACAGAGGTGGTATTGCAGCTGACGCCTTCATTTTCGATGTTGCTAAATTTGAAGAAGCAGCACCCCCACTTGCAGGTGGTCGCACCCTTCATGCCTTTGTCTGACCAACCGTTGGGCTACTTCCAGTTGATACTGCTTTATCGAACCGGAGATTAGGGCTCAGCGCTGGTGCCTGTCTTGTGCTGGAACCCCGAATAGCTTGATGGGTGTCACACCCGTCATTCCCACGCTTGTCTGCATTAAGATCCACCGAGTCCTCCAATAACAAAGGTGATTCCAAACTACATCACCTCACCACTGATACAGAACAAACGTAATGCTTTCTGAAATCAATCGATGGAGTACCTATCGAAGCGGCCCGATTGCTTCTTGATTGTGATACATCTGGAGTTTGCGGGTGTCGAAAACTCTGTGTATACATCGTTCAGGTAGCAGTCTTTTGTTGCTGCCGCGGTGGGAATCTCCTCACGACGGAAACCCGATTGTCTTCGTCCGAGCCCTTCTCATATAAGCTCGACTCTGATGACATTACTTTGTGGTTCACCCAATCCCAGTCTTCCAGCTCGCTTGAAGTAATTTTGCGTAGTCGGGTCACAGTGGCATGAACTTCATTGACAAACGTAAGTCTCCATCTTCGTCCTCGTGCCCACATCCCCCATAACGCCTTTCGCCCTGAAGACGTCAGTTCGGCTCTGACAACGGCCACCGTGGCGATATCTAGTAGTTCGCCCCTTTGGTTTGTCCAAGCGAACGCGAACCTACTGGTTGCACACAGAACGTTTACGTCAAATGCAAAAGGATATCGGCACGTGATTCGGTTTTGCCCATGTGCTTCCCAACCCTCTCCAGTACGATCCCCGGTTCCTAACGAAATGAGGGGGAGAGAGCGCAGCTCTGACCAACATGAACACCATGACCAACGTGCAAGCTTTGAGAAGCAGGTTGTGACGTATGTGGTACCGCTTCTTCGGTGCTGGCTTCCAAAGATGATAGAGGAGTTGTGGACGTACCTTTGGGAGATTCTGTCACGATATCTGGAGTCATTGGAGACATAAGATCGTCCGGCATGAACGACGAACGTGAGAGAACGCTTGCAAACTAGGCGTAAATGCTCGAATTCCTTACTCTCTTCGTTCGAATGGAAATTAACACGGCGAGGGATACGGCTTTCATCAAGTGCGGTCGTGAACGGCGATCACTTATGCGATCCGCATTAACACCATCAGCGAGATTCCGATCGACGACTTCCCGACGTAGAATCCTGACAGTCAAGCAAACAATCCCCTTAGATGAGGAGGCCCTCCTTGGGGCGGCAGGGAGGTTAGGTATTGGCGGCGTAGTACCAATCCGAGAAGATACGGCGTCTGGAACAGCGTTGACAGACGGGGAAACAGCCCTCATGAGCGAGACAATCGCTGCAGTTCGTTTTCTCTCAAAAGGTGAGATGACCCCGATAGTGGAATGCGGTCGGCTCATAACACATAAAATGCGTTTGCACAATCAATAGCAATGAAGTCGCCTGACTTCGAAGCATCGTTTTCAAGGCTGCGATCTCCCATTTTACCCTGATGGTTGAATCGTGTGCGTGGCTGTGAGAGAGACGTTTCATATCCACTCCATTTTGCCGGTGTTATCGTCAGATGCGGAAGCACTGAGTGTTGTTGAGGAACTCGCACCCATCATGACTGATGCTCCTACTACCGGTGGAACTTCTGATAAGTTGTGTGGAAAGTTTGTGCTTTGGGAGATTGTTCCAAATGGTGTTGTTACGCTTCCTTTGTATATTGTCAATGACAGTGCTATGCAACCAAAGGACGTCGTTTTGGGACATGCTGTGCGACAGACAAGCGGTTCTTTAAATTCGGGTGAGGGGGTTGTTCCGTATGTTGGTGCTGGTGCCGCGAGCGTCGTGTAACAATTTGGGGGAGCCGCGCAACATTATATTTCGAAAGCGGTTCAACGACATAAACGGAATCTCATGATCACCCTTACATTACTTCGCAACATGTACCGCGTTGAAATGGAATCATACGACACGACCTTGTTTGTTCCTGGTGTCATAGAAACTGTTATACATGTAGTACACTGGCTCCTAAGGCGATAGGGTGGTTTGGCCTTATGGTGTAATATTCCTAAGGAGGACTCGTATTTTATTAGCTGGGCCACGTGGTGCATAATCCCGCCCACGTGCGCCACAGTATCCTTGAGGTATGGTAGAATTATTATTTATTTTAGTTAATTTATGCAGGTAATTAGTACAGTAGTGAGACCTGCCGAGGCGGGCTCCCGGCATGATACTTAATCTGCCGATCGAGCTCCACCTCTAGGGAAGTAAAGACAAGCATCCTTGAGTCTTCATCTATTTTTCCGGTTGGAATCTCTTGTCGATCTACGTAGGTTTCTATGCCGCCGATCCCCAAGTCGCATCATACCAGCGCTTGTAGGGGCATTGTCCGCCCAGGGAACCTCCCCCTCCGCTTGGTGTTTGCGGATCCCCTTTAAGAATTTCCCCGGCTCGCGACAGCGGATACCGGAGACCACCTTTAGAGGCACGCACCTTTGGAGTCAACAAAAACTTCTAACGGACGTTGGGCTTTGCTACCACGAGAGGAGGGCTGACAGTACCACAATACACATTGCATGCTTTTATGTCAGCGAGTACTCCAGGGTTTGCAAAAGCAACAGCGGTCAGCCAACCATCTGTGGTATAGTAGGGGTAATATATCACACCGTCATGGCCATAGAACGTTCCAGAAATCCTCAGAGACACATCTACTTTTTTAATTGAGTGATTAAAGCATTCAGCAGCTCTAGCTGTTTCCGTTTTTGATCTCTCGATAACTCTCTTTCTTTTCTTTCTTCTTCCCACTGTTGACGACGAAGCTCGAATTCTTTTTTTTGCATAGAAACTTTACGTTCCTCCAAACGATTCTTGTCATCTAACTGCTTGCAGAAATCCTTCTCTAAATTACTAAAGCCCTGCGACAAAGTTGTTTCTTTCGTTCTCACCCTTCGTTGCAGTTGAACATCCCCAGGCTCCAAGTTTTCTTTGTCTTCTTCTCGTTTCCTTTCCAGCGCCATCCTCTGACCAACTCTTCCTGCTTCCACCAATTGCTGCTCTCTGGCATTTGCCGAGTTTCGTTCTTGAGCCTGAGAAAGGTCAAAATCATCCTTGTCTTCAATGAGCTCATCAAAAAGTCGCTGTACTTCTGTGACCTCTTCCACTATACCAGAGGCGGCAAGATTTTCTCGATATTGCTTTCTTCTTTGAGACATCATTGTTCTCATTTTATCCTTTAAGGTTTTGCTAAATGGTTTACATTGCAATTGCCATACGCGTTTCGGAATGTTTCCTAAGAAAGCTGTACGCAATTCACTGTATTTCCGGTCATGGTCACCGTGCAAAGCTCTGTGGGCATCGGTTGTGCGTACGCTTTTTACCAGCAACACGTTAAGCGAATCGTTGAAGATAAACTTTCGTAGCTTTTTTGCGCTAGACTCCGCAGAAACCGCCTCTTTTTTTCATGGTAATCAGCTCGTCATGTATCTGCGGAATTGCAGAAGAGGGCGAAAGTTCACTGCTTTCTTTTGAAACGTTTTTGTGTGTACAATCATTAAAAAGGTATCTGCTCTCTGCAGTTTGTAGAGAAAAAGGGCTGGATGGGTTGGTTGCGGCAGGTTCCATTCTGGATGTTAAAACACTCACGCATGAAGATACCATTTCGGACTTTGGTCTCTGATGATGTGAGCTCAGCGAAGCTCAGTACATGTCAATCACTTGCGATCTTTTTTTTAGCACAGGTACGAAAAACGGTGTCGTAGCTTTCTGAATTCTACGACTGTAGATTTCGTATCTCATCCTGTTTTTCGTACCCTGTACTGCGTGTGACACGTTTCTACAAAAAAGTCTACGAATTTCGTGCTGCGTAATTCCTCTAATGTTTGTAAGCGAGCTGGCCAATGTACGGTGCTGTGCATAATGATAAGTCCACACTATAAACTGAACGTAAAAGGAGTCTGCAACGTTTTCTTCTACCAAAAAAACACATACAGTAGCACCCTCAATGTAGTAATTGGTATTCATCTGCTTCAAATGAAACCGTCAGAAGACTTTTGAATGAGATAAAAATTTCTAATTTTAAGCTGTGCAAAATGATAGGTCCATCAATAAGAACAGTGTTTTATTTCTGCATTGCAGTACGTTTAATACTTATTTTTTCTACCAGCGTTCTGAAGGACTCCAATGCAACGGTTCTGCATAGAAGTAACTAACTTATATAATTTTTTCTTCGAAATGGAATTCCGTTCCTGCGTTACAGTATTCTCCAACTGTCTGACAGAGTTAAATTACCTTCTACCGCAGTAAACTTTGCGAGCAAATATCCCCCACACATTTTTGATTGGGTCAGGATCCCGAAAACGTACTGGCCACTTAATTACATCCACATTATAGTTTTAAAATCACAATTTTGTGTGGTTTGCAGTATAGAGGGAATAATTGTCTTGCAAAAAATTTTAATCAAGACCGTAAACTTTAAATTCAAACGGTAATAAAAACTTTTCCATCGTGTTGGTGTAGTCCTTTGCATTCGATGTACCTTTTAGAGTGGCTGTAATTGATTTTCCAGTGCCATAAAATGCTGCCCAAATCATTAAAAACGACCCCTATATTGACGTTTTGAAAATATTATTTCTGGCGTCCTTATATCATGCCAGTAGTACTTAAAGCCATCTGTGCCATCCAAATGAAACTTCTTTTCGTCGCTAAATATTACATCGTCTTTATTAGAGTTCTTTAATGTGACAAACGTCCTAGCCTACTTTATTCTCATTTTTAGTGCTTTTTTGTTAATAAAAGAACGCATGTTTGGTTTTTATTTTTTATACTCGGATTCTGATTTAATATTTTCGGAATGCTAGAGGCACTGACAGACAGACCGAGTGATTAACGAATTAAATTGGATGAGTAATATGTCGGCCCTACTTCCCAAACCACTCGTCGCGCAATTGCTGCAGTCATTTTTTTCGGCCTTCCTAGATTTTTCAACTTCCCACAATTGTTTTCTTGTTTAAATAGTTTCGTACAATTTTTGTAGACCCTCTCAATGCTTTCGAAATGTTTCTAGAGCTTCCACCGACGATATTTAGTGTTACAAGTTTTTCCTTTTTTTCTTCAGAAAGCTGCTTACCTTTACGCATAGTGAGATATGCTTCTTCATTTTTGAAATGATTTATTAGTGGTAGACAATCTATTTTATATAGGTATAGACTGTTTCAAAAACATACACCATGCTGTGAAATCTCAAAAAAATGAACAAATGCATACTGTACGCCTACAGAAATAGGTTTCAGAAAAAAGTAAAGTCAAAAAAACGTTTCATAAACATATGATCATCAATAACAAATCTTTACTGCGCGACGCTCAATAGTTTATTTTGCATCCTTTTTGCTGTATAACGTTAATGCAGCGTTTCGGCATCGAATTGATGTACTTTTCCACAGTTGAAACTGTTATAGATTTCCAGCAATTTTTAATACAGTTTTTGAGTTCAAAAACCGTCTGAAATTGCCTTCCATGCGCATAAACCATCCTCGCCAGCAGTCCCCAAACGTTTTCAATTGGGTTCAAATCTGGTGAGCGCGCCGGCCACTCTAAAACAGATACCTCAGACTCCTGTAGCCAATTTTTGATTAAAGATGCAGTGTGTACAGGCGCATTATCCTGTTGAAAAATGAAATTTTCTTCATGGAAACATAAACCAAAAGGTAGCAAATAGTTGTATAGAACTTCTTGATATTTTTCTGCATTCATGTTCGTTTCAATAAATGCAGTTTCCATTAGATCTTTTTTAGAAATACCCGCCCAGACCATTACAGAGCCTTCACCAGAGTGCCTGGTATAAAATTCATGACGTTCCTTACGAAGATCGTGCCAATAAAATATGTAGCAATCTGGTCCGTCCAAGTTGAACTTTTTTTCATCAGTAAAAATAACATTTTCCCATTCTTTTTTCCAGTAGGCTTTTCCAGCACACCAGTGAATCTACTTTTGCTTGTGACGGTCTTGAAGAAAGAAAGTTTTCTTCATTTTTTTATATTTAAATAAATTTGTCCTGTTTATCTGCCTCCATATAGTGGATTTAGAAACGTTGAGATTGAGATTAATTCCAATGTTTTTGCACGATACTTTTCCTTTACACAACTCCCTTTTAATTCCTCTTTTGTCTGCTGGGCTGAGCTTCTTCGGGCGTCCCGGAGATCGTTTTAAGCCATATAAAGTCAGGTTTCTAAGAAAAGTAGCAATTGTGACCCTAGAACGCTTTAACTTTTTAGCGATAGCACTGTTAGATTGCTTCTCGGCGTTCAATTTAACGATTAGAAGCTGTTCTTGCTTGGAAAGTGGCGGGCCTCAAGCCATTTTTACTAGGAAGAAGAAGGTGTACATATCTTTTGGAAACGATTCTACATAGACTATGTGCAAAATCTAGCCTACAGTACAGTTTTGGCGCACTTTTGGGGGGTAATATGTTTTTGAAACGCACTGTACACATGTTTTGGAAGTAACCCTTTTGAACGTGAAAGTTCTTATGGCTGCAATCTTAGCCATAAGAGCAGCCCAATCAAATGGGGCCATTTGTACGACGACCAATAGGGCGGTGCACATTACAATGAAGATTGAACACATAAATGACTGACTTTCCACCACCACTCTCGCGACTCGTCCCGCTTCGTCTCCTCATCACACTTGCTTCACGTCGTCCGTGTGTCAAGTTTTCCACTCCATTCTTGCCACAGCTCTTTCGGCTCTTCTCCGCTGTTTCCTCTCTTCGTTTGCGCCGTTCCTGTTTCGCATTCATTGTCGCCCCCGCACCCCAGACTGCAGACCGCAGACACTTCGAATCCTCCGCACTGCAAGCTTTTCTCGCCATACTTGCCGCTCAGCCGCATGCCTTTGCGCTGTGAATATGGAAGGCCGGCAAAACGTACAGCCCAGTGCAAACCTGTGTGGATTGGTTTTACGGGAAACAGGTAGTCATTGTACAAACGGGTCTAGGGGGCATGGCCCGCCAGCAAGCAGAGCGAATCACGTCCCTGTTTCAATGAGTGTGACGCAAAAAGCCGAGAACTTTTCGGTAGTAACAACAAGCACAAACCCAACGGAAGAGATTACATAAGTTTCTGTACACAATGAAGACGTTACCTGCATTCGCTGTGGCGGAACGCCCTGCTACTGGATGCAGATAGGTCCGGCGGTTGTAAACCGCGTTAGGATGGCATGGTCTGGATAGTCATCTGGTTATGTTGCAAACAACGAGATGCGGAAACTAGCCTACAAAACTTATATATATGAAAAATACGGACTTCTTGGCAAAGGCGTAAGAATCAAACTATCTCATTGCGCGTTGGAAGGCATTCGCAGACGCTGGCCAGATGAATTTGGGTCATATATGGGATTCAAGTCACAGTAGCTTTATCTTTTGAATAGAACTTTGGCAGTTTCCAATGTAGCTGTTACCTTATTTCTGCGTTTGCGGTGCTTCTTTGAGCATAATGCATGATCTGCTGCGTTCGTTGCTTGGAATATTTCTGGACGAGTCTCTCGAAAGACATTTCAGTTATGATAAAACGAGAAACAGTTGACATGGAATCTACTCTTGCATTCCGTACAAGAAAACTTGGTGTACCCGCCTCTCCGAGAACCCGATAGCAGATAACAGAGCATGCAGCGAACGCTTTTGCCGCCCTCAGTTTCGAGTAATAAGTATGATTTAGCGTGCACTCTAATACACATCTCGGCAGGGCTAGGAGTGTGGTGGTCATTCAGAACTGAAAACAGAGACACGTGCTGTTGCTTATACTCGAGGTGTTCCCTTACCAGCTGCATGATTATTCGACGCTTCATTGCACTAATGTCGATGATCTTCTCTCCCGCTTCCGATATAGAATGTAGCATTGCATGGGCGTTCAATATACTCGCATCTAGAATAAA
>JAHNZQ020003148.1:277977-291908 GCA_019155205.2 Gracilaria vermiculophylla
TGCACACTGTACAGCATGCCCAGTATGCTAGCTACACACGTGTAACCCGGAACAACCAATTAGCGCCATAACACTTGTACCAATCACAGTTGTTTTCAGTGACAGTACAACGTCAACATCCAACAGATACTCCCCGGGTGGATCGCGATAACGGGGGTGTCGTCGGTAACCCAGACCACCTCAAGGAAAGACGACGAAAGAAACGGAGGGAGAAAATAAGAAAGCGAGACACCGATTCAAAGAGGAGCTCAGATTCCGAATCCGTAAACAGCTCCAGATCGGAGGACAGTACACCTCCCAAGGAGAAGAGCAGAAGGGTCAGGAAGGTCGTCCCGCTTAACGACCTCTTCGCCAAAGTGGTGGATTATGACACCTACAGGTTGAATGATCGCTTCACTCTCTACGACGCGTCGGTCGCTAAGCGACTCACGAAGATGCAGCGCCGTATGGATATCCAAATAAAGAAGCACTCCTTCTCAGGCAAAGACCCCATCTCGGTGTTGAATTTTCTTACGCGCTCCCGTTCAGCGTGTAACACCAATGGTGTCCATGAAGGTGCGGCCGTATGGTGCTTTCAATTCTACGTCACGGACCAAGCGCAATCGCTGCTGCAGCCACGCCTCAAGGGGGAGAGCACCATTGTGCATGATCCTGGAACGGAGATCTTGACGACGTACCCGGAGGTAGTCAATTTCCTCCTTAAAAGGTACGCCACGGACGAGGTGATAGCCGATGCCGATGCTGAAGTCACCTCCTACAGGCAGAACACCGGAATGACCGAGATGGAGTTCTCACAGAAGCTGTGGACAAAGGCCCTGCGGTGTGGGAATGTGTACTCCGAACGGCGGTTGAAGTCGCTATTTGTCGAGGGACTCCTTCCCTCGATACGCGCGAGGGTGCGTAATCATTTGACCACGCACCCAAAGACCACCTATACGGAGTTAGCGAGTTTCGTGGAATCCTATGGGGATACCCACTGTACCGCTCATCGCAGCCATGCTCCACTTTCGGACAATCCGGAGGCCTCAAGGACCCGTCGGGCATCCGCCCTGATGTTGGACTCCAGCACCTCAGAGGAGGTCGACGGGCTCACGCTCGTAGGAGAGCAAGAGTCCCTTGCCCTCACATACGCCTTTTCTCACGGAGCTCCGTCTAGGACGAGGACACCCTCGTCTCCCACGTCGTACGCCTCGGTAGGATCTTACAGGAGCGTCCGATTTGCGAACCCTCGAGGCTACCCACCGCCTGGCAGGATTTGCTTTTCACGAGAGCCCGTACACTGTACGACTCTCGCCCGGGCAATGAGGGCCGCCTTCCAGCAGGAAAGAGAGAAAAACTTCCAGGACCTGAAGGACACACAAACGGAGAGCGGAAGTTATCAAACTGCGTATCGCGACATCCGCTCCCCTCAAAAATACTACGGTTACCGTGCTCCACCGGGACATCGTCATTCGACGTCGAACGAGACGGCGTGCTTGTACGCCGCGCCCCTCTGGATGGAGCCCTCCAAAAGGTCGTGCCGACGAAGCTACGGGCGCGATTGTTGTATCTCTCGCACTATCCGCGCCTCGCCGGGCACCCCGGTGGATCCCGGATGTATTTCAACATGCGGAGGGAGTTCTATTGGACTTACATGGCCAATGACGCCTTTTAAACG
The DNA here is from genome assembly GCA_019155205.2 of Gracilaria vermiculophylla. Classification (NCBI taxonomy): domain Eukaryota; phylum Rhodophyta; class Florideophyceae; order Gracilariales; family Gracilariaceae; genus Gracilaria; species Gracilaria vermiculophylla. Next base: position 279,635 of record JAHNZQ020003148.1, read on the forward strand.
GTGACGGATTGCTATTCCTGCGCCGCCGCTAGGGGGAATATACGGAAACACCGGACGCCACTCACTCTGTTCCCACCTTCAAGACCGTTGGATTTTGTGGCCATGGACATCGTGGGCCCTTTTCCCAAGACGGAGCGAGGGCACCGATTTATCCTCGTGATCACGGACCGTTTCTCGAAGATCACGCGTGCCATCCCCCTCCGGAGCACCACCGCAGCAGTGATTGCCGACGCCTTTCTGGAGCATTGGGTTCACCCCTATGGGATACCGTTGTACCTCCTCACGAACAATGGCCCCCAGTTCGCGGCGAAACTCTTCAGCGCCATCTTTGTAATGCTGGGGATGAAGCAGTTGTTTACAACTGCCTATCACCCCCAGACAAACGGCCAGGCGGAACGGTTCAACAAAACCATCGCCTCGAGGTTGAAGCACTATGTCGCGGACCAGCGGAAGGATTCGGACGCATATGTGGGACCCCTCTCGTATGCATACAACCTGCAGGTGCACCGCTCCACGGGGAACGCTCCTTTCAATCTGGTGCTCTCGCGCATCCCGCCAAGTTCCATCATTGCGGCACGCGCCACGGCACACCCGGCAGATGGGCCACAGGCGCCAACAGCGGCGCAGGCCAAACGCTCCATCCCAAGGCGCTATGAGAACGCACTCTCCCTCGCAAAGAAGATACTTATCGCCTCGCAGAGGAGATACAAACAAGACTTCGACCGAAATGTTATGGAAGGCCCTCACCTGAAGGAAGGCGACGAGGGTTTTCTCGACAAACCCGGGGAAACATCCGATGAACCGCCGGACGTCACGCGCAAGTAAGCGCCGACCACCTCAGAGCACTACAAAGTCCCGGCCACTTATAGGGACACTGTCGCCATCGAGGTGAACGGGCTGAGGGATGTCGTCTCTAGTGATAGGGTGACGAAAGTCCCAAAGCCCAGCCTCTCAAGAATGCCCGTCACCCCACCTCAGGTACAACGCGTGGAGATTCCTCATCCGACCACCTCAGGCGCGACGACACCACGGGATACTGGGAACCGCATCACCGCTCTCGTTGAACGATTACTGGAGGCTCCCGATGCCATCCTGACCCCTGAAGGTGACATCCTCTACGCGGTGGACCATATCGTCTCCCATCGACAAACCCCTGCAGGACTACTGTACCGCGTCCGCTGGTATGGTTAAACCTCGAAGGACGACACGGAAGAAGCTCCGGAACATATCCCGGAGAACTTCTTTAGGCGATACCACGCCAGTCTGGTGGGGAAACGTCTCTCCACATAGGCGCTTCCGTTTAGGAAAGGGGGCCCCCAACCGGAGTTGTTTTTCGCCTCCGCAGTTTATCCCCTACCTGGAGTTATCGTTTTCTCCTCCAGGATGCCGTTGCTCGCTTTTCGCATGCTCCCGTGGCGGCACTTCGTGTCGTTGAGCTCGCGGGCAAGGCCAAGTCATATTGGAACTACCGTTCACGGAGCTTCGGCTCCAACTGAAGGATCTTTTATGTCGCCCCTACCGGGAACTAGCTCCCATTGCAAGGTTCCTAGCACCTACAGGTCACCGATACGTGTTGAATACTCCGCTTCGAGGCGCGTTTTTACCGTGAGCGCTTGGCTATCGAAGAACTCCGACAGGCTTTCCTTGAGGGCCACCATCGAGGCTCGGTCTGTCCGGGCCTTGTGGAGCTCTAAGCCCCAAACACGCGCCTCGGGCAGAGCCTCTACAGGAGAAGCCAGAGCAGGACGGCCTGTCACGAGGCACGCCTGCACCAACTCCTGGAAGGCAGACTCCAGATCCCCAGAGGAGACTCCTCCCGATGGTGCACCCGGAGCGGCCACCTCCGTTGACGGCGCAACAACCGCCACAAAAGGAGCTGCGGACGGCGGACCAGCTGGGACAGGAGCTCCCCGACGGGATTCCGCGGGTTCCGCAGTGGAGGTTGGCAATGCCAAGGACGGAGTCGGTGACAACGGAGGTGACGGCGGTGCGGGAACTCGGACTCTCCGCAGGCTAGGCCGAAGAAGAGGCGCAGGGACGCTCCGCAATCGGGGTTGCACCACTGGGGCCGAAGGCACCAGGACGAGAGCAATCTCGTACTCTTCCATAGGAGACACGGCGGCTACCACTGCGGGAGCACTCGGCACTGCGGCGGGCCGCGGAGTTATCACCTTAGGAGGTGCGCCCATATCCTGGGACGAGCCGGTAACCGACGGGGCGCACCATGCGCCAGGCTCTCCATCAAGGGGTCTTAGTCGGGCACTTGGAGCCGTGGCACCTGAGGAACCCGGGAAGGCTCCAGACGGGGAAAGGCAGGGTATGCTCGCCCGTCATCGTCTTCATTAGGACTCCTCACAGTGGGGTTGAACTTGTCTTCTCGTACACCTCAGGATTCGGAGAAGACGTAGGCGCCGGAGTCGAAGAAGACATGCCGAAGGTGTAGGAGGCTGGATGGATGACAACCTAACGCGTGGTAGCACCTCAGAAGAGATATTTGACACCACTCGGGGAACGACCTGCGGTTAAATGCACCACCGAGGAGGGAACCGCGTCAAGCCGCCATCGTGGAATTCGAGGAGAAGCCGGGCGACCGGAATCAGGCGAAGTATGGAGCACCATAGCGAGGCGCGCGTTCATATCCAGCGGAGGACGACGGGGAGGCAGACGAAAGGATTATGAGACTCGCATCTTCACGGAGAATGAATGAACGGACGCGATGAAGTGGGTGTTTCCTAAAGAAGAATCCTCAAAGGAACCGGAGTGGCAAGCGCCTGTAGGGAGTCAGTGTCCACTATGGACGGACGCACGCTCCGTTCACGGAAATTGCGCGACTGCACCACGCACGACGAATTCGAGTGCGCGGGAGCTCTCGCCACCAACTCGTGCGGTTGCACAGACGGGATACGCCGATAAGGAGGAGACGGAGCTGAGCCAAGGAGGAGGGAGGCTCGCAACACCGCAGGGAATGAACTGCGAGCCCTCTGCAATGCGCCGCGCAGGAGAATGGAGAAAGGAAGGAACGCCTGAAGGAGAGAACGTGCAAACCACCGGAGGCCACACTTGCCTCAACACCGATAGGAGCCACCCCGGGGATCAAGGAATCGAAAGAAGCACCTTGAGGACGTGGAGCAATTTAGGAAAGGGGATATGTAGTACAGTGGCTCCTAAGGGAAAAACGGTGGTTTGGCCTTATGCTATAATATTCCTAAGGAGGGCTCGTATTTTATTAGCTGGGCCACGTGGTGCATAATCCCGCCCGCGTGCGCTACAGTAGCCTTAAGGTACCGTAGGATTATTATTTATTTTAGTTAATTTATGCAGGTAATTAGTACAGCAGTGAGACCTGCCGAGGCGGGCTCCCGGCTTGATACTTAATCTGCCGGTTGAGCTCCACCTCTAGGGAAGTAAAGACAAGCACCCTTGAGTTTTCATCTACTTTTCCGGTGGGAGTCTCTTGTCGATCAAATCAGGTTTCTAAGCCGCTGATCCCCAGGTCGCATCATAGCAGCGCCTATAGGAGCATTGTCCGCCCAGTGAACTTCCCCCTCCGCTTGGTGTTTGCGGATCCCCTTTAAGAATTCCCCCGGCTCGCGACAGCGGATTCCGGAGACCACCTTTAGAAATACGCACCTTTGGAGTCAACAAAAACTTCTAACGGACGTTGTGCTTTACTATCTCGAGAGGAGGGCTGACAGTACCACACCAGGCTGCTCAAATTTTCAGCCAGAAATCCTACAAAGCCAGGCACCATCCAACAGTGTGCCAATCAAATCGACCTATGACAATGACACAGCTAATGTTTTGTTTCTCATGATAAAGCAAGCTGACTATGGCGATCAAAAGCAACAAAGTCAACCCCAGAGGATGTCTTCACCGACGCTCTTAACCTCTTTGAAAGCAGCCATGGCATCAAAAGAACCGCTAAAGGTTGACAAAAAAAGTTCACCCGCATAAAGCAGGAATACTCTGCATTCATAGCCGAACTCAAGCAATCTGGCAGGGATGGTGATTACGAAGATCTTTTCAATACACCGAAGTACTTCGAACAGATGCACGAGTTGGAGAATGGAAAGGCGCGCTACGATCCACCAGCCCAGTATTCCACGGATGATGGTGCTAGTGCCCCGGAATCAACAGAATCGAGCACTCGTAAGCGCGTGAAGCTCTCTCGAGATTCCTTACTGTCCGAATTCATAAAAACGCATGAAAAGGCAACTGAGACTTTGATATCAAAGATTCAGAAAAGTAACGAAGAACGCAAGAAGATGAGGACAGTTTCGGAACGTTTAGTTGATAAGTTGTGATGCATGCTACTCTGCACTACAGTTGTTATTTATATAGTTTAATAATGCATCCCTTTGTTTCATTCATGTAGTTGTCTTTGCAGTGTCAACAGGATCTTGATCTTCGTCTCCGTCAGGAGTTAAATAAAACTCCTGGTCGTCGCCATTGTCAATGCTCCAGTTATTTTGAACGACGCATTCGAATATAAATATGAAGATATCGTCCTCATGTTGCAGTCGAATTCCATCTTTCAGAACACAAAAGCGGTGTTTGAGCATTCCGAATGCGCGTTCTACTGGCTTCTTTGTCGTGCTTGCCACTTTATCCCACTTCCGCAATACTGGATTGGCGTTTTTATCACGTTCAGTTCAGCTCTTCATCATATCTTTGGTGAGCTGGAAGGCGCAATCTCCAATTAAGCATGGACGATCAGCGATGTTTGCGATTACCAAGTCTGGTATGTCGTCCTTCATCCATGTTCCATTATCAATATTCTTCTTTAATGTAGATTGCTCGAATACTGTAAAGTCACCAAGAACCCCAGGCTTTCCAATATCGACGTAAGTGAACTTCCTATTAGCGGTAACCACCGCAAACAGGACTATACTTGGATACCATTTGTAGCATCGATATTCATAGTATTGTTCTTCAGAGCAACATGGCCATTTGATATGGGTCCCATCAATTGCGCCGACGCAGTAGGGTAGACCGCTCAGCATTTCAAATCCATTCATTGCACGAGCAACATCTTGCTCTTCGGTTGGGAAGCGCACAGCGTCTATATATTTTTGAGTTATAGCCTTCTTCATTGTCTTCAGGCTTGCAGATACTGTTCCCGCGCCTAATACGAGATGTGTCGCAGTCTTTTCGCATGTACATCTGCTAGCGTACACCAGAAAAGCTGATATTTTGATCTCTCCTGGGAGAGCTTTACGGAACTTTGAATCGCTTGCCTCCATGATGGCCCGTATTCCTTGCGGCAATTGTTGAAATATGGGATACGTGATTCGGAAAAGACTTTTGCAGGATGCGCAGCCCATTAAATCTCATTTGACTGCCAAGTCGAAGAGCCAGGTTGGAGAGTTTCTGCGTCGATACCATACCCTTCCGGGTATTCCACGGCGTTCATTGCAAGGTGAGGGGAGCACAACATGAGCAGAGTGCAAAGACAGCAAGCTTTGAACTGTGGTGATATCAGAGTTGTCTTCATGAGTCACAAGTACAGCGACAACTGCTGCGGCAAAGCGTCTACGGCGTTCAGAGTGCATATGTATGGTGATGAAAGCCCATGCGAAGCTTGAGTTTCGTGTTGGAGTCGCTTTGAAGCGACCCTAAAATGCTGGAAATTTTGGACATAACAACAGTTCTCCTAAGAAATGGGGAATCCACAGAATCAAGAGTATTTCAGACAGAATGCACCGTGTCCTGTCCATTTGAAGAAAGGGCCGAAAATTATGAACCATTTTCATCGTTGTTGCTTGTCATGCGAAGGGCATTAGAGAGGTTCTGAATCAGAATAGAAATCAGTTCAACAATAATGAAGAGAAGAAATCCGAAGAAGAGCTCTTTAAGTAGAAACCAAGTAGACACATTATTTTCGCTCTTTGAGACGAAGCCCTTCGCGTTGTGCAGACTGAAATTGGAAACCCATGCAACTTTTGGAAGGTATTGGATGAAAAATTTTCATGCACCTCTACTGCATCTTGCATTGTTACGATGTGAAAACTGATTAACATGAGACACTCCGACATTAATCAAAACATGGACCGCCATATACACAGAATGGCTACTGCCATTGATTAACGGGCTGCCATTATGGTACCGTCAGTTCTTTTTTCGAGATGATAGCGCACAACGTCCGGTAGGAGTTTTTGATGACTCCAAAAGCGCAAGTTCTTATCGGTGGTCTCCGGTAATCGCTGTCACGAGACGGGGGAATCCTGAAAGAGGATCCGCAAACACCAAGTGGAGAAGGGGGTTCAATGGGCAGACAATGCTGCTACAAGCGCTGCTACAAGGCAAGCTGGGGATCGGTGGCTTGCAAACCTAAGGATGTTCGACGAGAGCCTCCAGCCGGAAATATAGATGAAGAGTCAAGGGTGCCTGATTTACTTCCCAAGAGGTGGAGCTCGACCGGCGGATTAAGTACCACGCCGGGAGCCCGCCTCGACAGATCTCACTACTGTAGCAACTACTTGCACCAATTAACTAAAACAAATCTAAATTCTACCGTTCCTCAAGGATACTGTAGCGCACGTGGCCCGAATGATGCACCAGGTGGCTCAGTTCATAAAATATAAACGCTCCTTAGGAATGTCCCGTCGTATAGCCAAATGAAAATATCACCTTAAGATCCACTGTACTACATACCCCCTTTCCTGAATTGCACCACGTCCCCGAGGTGCATCTTTTCACACATCAATCCTTAAGTGGCTCCTAATGGCGTGGACGCCATAACGGTCTTCCCACTATGCGACACACCCCGCCTTCAGGAAAATATTCCTGAACTCCCCAGCCTTGGCGCAGCGGACCGACCGCGGATTTGCGTATCTCCTTGGAGGCATTTTCGGGTCCCTAACGCTCCTGGCCCAGCCTTAATTTCTCCTTCTCGGTGCCCCTCCGCTGGTGCTATAGCTCCAGTTGGTGGCTATCTCTTCCGCGCCCCCGAGTGTCGTCCGTGTGGTGTCGGCACTCTGCGTCTCCGGTTTAGGCGTGGTTTGGTCCGATCTGTTCGCTGGTCTCTCCCCGCAGTACGGTGCGGCGGTTCTTCACGGCTCCCGACTCTCCGATTCCCTCGAGGGTCCCTTTCGGGAAACCTCCGCCGCGTCCCGTCCACTCTTGTACCCCCAGTGGAAGCGCCTAATTCATAATCTTCTCTCTTGAGCTGCCGTCGGTTCCCGTTGGATATGAGTTGGATCCTTTTCATGGTGCTTCACATAACCCCTGTAGCTCTCTGTCTGTCTTCACTGCGCATTCTACGATTGCGTCTCGACGCGGCTACCTCCCTCGTCAGGTATGTATCCGCCGGCCGCTCCCACAGTGGCGTCCTGTCGGCCCCCTCTGGTGCTGCGACACATTCAGTCTTCGTCCCGCCAACTACCTACACCTTCGAAATGATTTTTCCGGCCTCAGCTTCTATATCTCCGTCCGATCCTGAGGTATTTCACACCTCCACCGGTGCGCCGCATCGCCCGGAGGAGCACTCTGACCATCGAACGACGCGGGTCTTCGTGCCGTTCTACGACAGGCGCGTCCTTCTCCCGTGCACCTTGGAGGACTATATTCACCTCTTCGGACCCTCCCTACAGGCGATGAGGTTCCACACAGGACTGGAGGTCGCTTGGAACGACAAGAAGCAGAACCGGGTGGACGCCTTTCGCACTCACTCGCTCCACACCGCGCTGCACGACGACAGCGCTCCGACCACAGTGTGGTACTGCGACACTCCCTACCTCAGATGGGCCGAAGAGCGTGAGATACAGATTTGACTCCAACCACTCTTGCACAATGAAAGCTCACATTAACGAGCTGCGAGGCCCTCAAGCATCGTCGATGGACGCTCCACCCTTGCTGTGCTGCCCTTCGATCTCGCGTACGTTCGCCTCTACTGGCTCAATCGCAACCGATGGGGAACCGATGGGGAACGCTTCTTGCGGATGAGATCCGAGTGCGGAACGCCTTCGGATACTTCTATGGTTGGCAAAACACGGAGTTCCATGACATGCCTTCCGAACAACGTACGAAATATTACCCCAAACCAAATGACTCCCGGAATGACCAATGGATCTACCCGCACCTCTGTGTGGAAACGCCCATCAGGTTCGCGCATCACACCTCGGAGGTTCTGGATCCACATGGCTCCTTAGAGCGTTTTGTCATCTTGATCGCATCGACCAAATTCACAGTCGGCACCCTAACGGCCTATCTCCGGGCACCGGACGAGGGCATCACTTCCTACACTTGGTGCCGCGACGGTCGCCTGTACTGGGATTCTTCGATTCAGCCAACCGCCGAACCTTTGCTCCCATTTTCGGTGCCATTTATCCGGGCCTCCACTCCCTAAGAATTCAGAATCTGGATGAGGGCACCGCTTGGAGAGATTCCATGGCCGAGAAGCTCCTGGATTACATTCTGTACGTGGCGTGGAACGACACGCTGGGCTTTCTTTGGTATGATTATGGCAAATTCAAGTCTCACCCTATTGTGAGGAGCCCCAATGGAGACCATGACGGGCGAGGGTACGCGGCGTTTCCCCGCAATGCCACTTCTCGGGCTCCTCAGATGCCACGGCTACAAATCCCCGGTTATGATGCCACGGTGGAGAGTCTGGTGATCCACACGCCTCCTCTGATACCGTCTCTCTCGCAGGACGTGGCTGCTCCTTCTGAGGTCAAGGTGCAGCCTCCAGCATCGATGCCGGATCCTCTCGCAGTGGTTGCCGATGGGTCTCCGATTGAAGAGGAAGAGATTACTCCCGTCCCGACTGCTTCGGCCTTGGTGTTGCTATCCCAACTGTGGAGCGTCCCGGCGCCGATTTTTTCACATCGCCTGAGAAGCGTTCCGGTTCCTGTGCCGCGGTTACCTCCGGTATCGGCTGCTCCATCCTTGCCCCTGCCAAACTCCGCGCCGGTGCCTGCCCACTGTCGCAGCCGGTCCGCCGTCTGCGACTCCTTCTGTGGCGGTTGTTGTTCCGTCGACGGAGATTGCCGCTTTTATCTTACCCTCGGGCGGGTCATCCTCTGGGGCTCTTGATACTGCCTTCTATAATTTGGTGCAGGCATGCCTGGTGACAGGCCGTCCTGCTCCGACTTCTTCTGTAGAGGCTGTGCGCAAGGCTCGCAACTGGGTTATAGAGCTCCTTAAGGCACGGACGGACCGAGCATCGATGGCTGCCATCAAGGACATCTTGACGGAGTTCTTTGAGAGCCATGCGCTAACGGCGAAGGCTTACCTAGAAGTGGATTATGCGACGTGGTTTGGTGACCTGTAGGCGGGAGATACCCCGGCGATAGTAGTTAGTCAACGGGAGCAACAGAGTGAAATATCCTTGAGTTGGAGCAGAAGCTCCCTGAACGATAAATTCAATGCGAATGGGCAGTGCCCGAGCGCCCAGGAACGATTTCCACTCCCTGCAAGGAAAATACAAGTACCGCTTTCCAGTTGGAGTGCAGCCTATGCCACTGGCGTTTACGCCGAAAGCACAAGGGCCGACACTCAAAACGGTTGCATCTCTAGGGAGCAGGGCGCGCTCACGGAGGTCGCCTTTAGGAATGGGGGAGAAGCCCTTTGCACAGTCGACGGAGAATTGGCGGACCCACGCATCTCTTTGATCTTCTCTCGGCTCTTTGAGGACTGGCAAGCTCTCTACTGTGCGAGACGCGTGGCGTCGAGCATTGAACATATTTGAAGCATAACCTTTGTATCTCCGGTTGGGCTCCTTACAGGTGAAGGTGTGGTTCCTCGTGGGTACGAACTGGGCATCACAGTGCATATTGGTGACATTCTTTGTGGATCGATATGTACGTGCAATATACCCACGCCTGCAAAAGGTGGCATTTCATGACACCGCCCCTGTAGGTATCGTGTCCATATCTTCCGGACCGGACGCAAATGCGCGTCAAGTGGGTAATATTAGAAAGGAGACACAGCGGAATAATCTCCGGGTGATGAAGAGTATCGAAATACCTGCGAAGATTCAGGCCGTAGTTTGAGTGCAGAGCTCCCCATCTGGCCTCCCGTGCCTACAAGGATATCCGCATCTGACTACTAAGAAGCATTACATGATAGCCGACGGCGTTATGGAGATAGTGCGGACTATTACTTTCAGATTCTTTATTGCTTACCTGAAGGAGTCGCTTTTACGGCTTCAAAAAGGATCTGTCGTCGAAATTGCCACTACCCGCCCCTGTAGGACTGGTCCATCTTCTTCGTTTGGAAGAATTTGATGAACACGATGCAATCGCCACAATAGAAAGCAAAACGGCATCGATGACTCCAGAGGAATGGAAGACTGCTCCTTGGCAGGAGGACCTCCAAATTAGTTAAGAGTTCAAAGATTATCGCCATAGAATAGTGGAGATCCTATTTGCTTTCTAGTGCATGTAGTCTGGTCGCTTTGATCAGGTTAGCCTGGCCAAGAACCGGTTCAAGCTCCCACCTGAGGCGAAACCGGTACATCAACTCGCGATGAAAGCCACGCCTTACGCGCGTGAGTTCGAACGCGATGAGGTCTTGTGGCTGCTGGATGAAGGCGTCACCGAGCCGTCCGATTCCTTATATGCCTTCCCCTTGGTGCTTTCGAAGAAAAACAATGGCTCCTTGAGGTTCTGAATTCACAATAGACGCCTCAACGAGGTGACGGTATGCGATTCGTACCCGATATCCGCATGGATGAATGTATTGACTCCTTAGGTGATGCGTCCGTTTTCTCAATGCTGGATGCCAATGAAGGCTACCGGTAGATCGAGATGGATGACTCTGATAAGGACAAGACAACGTTCATCTCGCACTGTGGAATTTTCAGATACCGAAGGATGCCATTTGGATTGGGGAATGCTCCCACTACGTTCCAACGAGCAGTGGATATAATCCAGTCAAAGTTGAGGTGGCAGGACGCCCTTGTGTATATTGAATATTTCATTATATACTTCCGCAGCGTGAAGGAGCACTTTATGCATGTGAAGCATGTGCTCCAACTCCTGAAGGATGCTGGACTCACCTTGAAGCAGAAGGCGTGTTTCTCTATCATGTCCTCTGTGGTTTACGTGGGGCACATTGTGCTCTCGGGCCGCCTACAGGTTTCCGTAAAAACTCGGCACACCATCAAGGAAACTCACTCTCTCATAAATCAGACGGAGCTCTGCTACTTTTTGGGGTTGTGTGATGTCTTTCTGATGTTTTTCCCGAATTTCTCATGCACTGTAGGTGCCTTTAAATCGCCTCTTGGAGAAAGACAAACCGATGCAATTGGCTCTCCTGACGGACAAAAAGTTCGAAGCCTTTGACACCTTAAAATAGAGACTAATAGAGCCACCAATATTGGTTCTCCCGAATTGCACCGGCCGAATGGTGCTGGACACAGACGCCTGCAAATACCAGGTCAGCTCTGCCCTCCTTCAGGAACAACCTGAAGGTGGACTTCAACCTATAGGATACTGGAGAGACAGAATTTCACCTACGGAATGGAATTATTCCACCTCGGGTTGGGAATGTCTCGCCATCGTATGGGCGGTTTTGCTTTAACGCCCGTACCTGGAAGGCGCGCCTTGCACCTTAAGGACAGACAACGCACCATTTAATTGGAGACTGTCCCTGACAGATGCTTTCGATCGCCTGGAGAGGTGAAGGCTACGCCCCCTGGAGTTCGAATTTGACATCGTCCACTGTCCTGGCCTAAAACACCAGGTACGGGTCACCCTGTTTCAAATCTCTACAGAGGGAGAACACGAGAAACTTTTGGAGGACTCAATTCCATGTTAAATCATCGAGGACGCCGATTGAAAAAAAGGATCCGAAGGAGAACGCTTGGAATGCTGTGAGCCCAGAGGCAGGTTTAGTAGTCTCCCTGAGATGATGGTCCTTATCAATGAAGAGAAATAAGTTCTCCCAATCACTATAGCGGAGTTCTTGAAGAAGCAGAGTACAGATACCAACCGCAAAGAATGCCTTGCCACCGTGGGGGGTCTACCATCGTCATTCAATCTCGGCCGAGACCACGTAATTGTACGCCGCGCTCCCCTAAATAGTACTCTCAAGAAGGTCTTCCCGATGAACCTATGGGCGAGGGTGCTGTATCTATCGCACTATCCTCGCCTTTCCGGGCATCCCTGTTTATCGCGCATGTATTTCACTATGAGGAGGAAGTTCGTCGGTGTTTTCGGAATGCTAGTTTGACAATCAAAAGAGAAAGAATTAAAATGGACGGATATCGACTCTTAAAACCCACTTTTGAATGAATCAATTTCCATTAAAATATTTTCACACATTCAAC
>JAHNZQ020003148.1:298910-312541 GCA_019155205.2 Gracilaria vermiculophylla
GGGGGGGGGGGGGGGGGGGGGGGGGGGGGGGGGGGGGGGGGGGGGGGGGGGGGGGGGGGGGGGGGGGGGGGGGGGGGGGGGGTTTCATCATAATTGGAGATGTACCTGTTATTTGGAGTTCAAAGCTCCATACGTCTACTGAGTTTTCTACAACTCAAGCGGAGTTTTATGTTAGTTCTGAATGTATAAAAACAGATCAGCTGGTTGAGAAACGTAATGAAAGAACTCAGATTTCCGGTTCCTTATCCTGTTGTGCTCTCACGAGACAATCTGGGAACCATCTCGTAAACGCAAACCGATTTCGGTATGCGCAACCTCAAGCACGATTAACTACGGCATCGTCATGTATCTAATGCACTTAACGATGAATTCGTTCTTATAAAACATGTTCCATCAGAATAAAACCAAGCTGACATGTTTACCAAGTCTCTGATTGTTGATCTGTTCACTTATCATCGATCAGCTCTCCATGTATTTCTCGTGGCAGTCGAAGGGGCGTTTCAGTGACCATAAATCGTTGTTTTATACTCGCATTTAAATATATGTATTGGTCTACGAGAGTCTGTTCTGACTCGTACTTTTATTGTTCTACGAGAGCTTGCTAACTAGTTCTATATGCTCTCCAATGCTGTTTACAGTTCGTCTTGAACTCAAAGTACCGTTGAAAAGTGCGTCAAAAGTGTAAGGTACTCTAGATTTTGCACATAGTTTATGTAGAATTGCTTTAAGAAGATATGTACACCGTTTTCTTTGAAGAAAAAACAGCTCAAGATTCTCCACTTAAAAAGCAAAAAAGCTTCAAATCATTAAAGTAAACGTTTAAAATGTCTTCAACAGTACTATTGCGCAAAACTGAAAGCAGTCAATGGTCAGAATTGCTAATTTTCTTAACACTTCGACTCTTTATAGATTAAAACAATCTCCAGGACACCCAAAAAAGCTCCGTCTATCACATAAAAGAGAGATTAAAAGAGAATTGTGGAAAGAATAAGTATCGTGCAAAAAAATTGAAAATAATCTCAATGTAAAGCTTTTAAAATCAACTCCATGAATAAAGTTAAACACTATAAATTAAATTAAGTTTAAAAAATGAAAAAACCTTCTTTCTCTAAGAATATTAAAACCAAAAGAGGGTTGACTGGTGTGCTGTACAACCCCACTGAAAAAAAGAGGAGAAAGTTATTTTACCGATGAAAAGAAGTTCAAACTGGACAAACCAGATTGTTACAAATCTTATTGCCATAACCTTCGTGAATATTTTTGATTTTTAAACCAGGGAATCGGATGGAGTGTCGCTAATGGTCTGGGCTGGCATTTATCAAATAAGTCTCACTGACGTTGCATTAATGGAAACACCCATTAGTTCTTAAAAATATAATGAAGTGCTTTACATTTATATGCTGCGCTCTAGATTCTGTTTTCATGATTATAACTTCATTATTCAAGAGGATAATGTGCCAGTACACATTGCGTCTTTAATCAAAAAATGGCTACTTGAGTCAGACGTTTCTGTTTTAGAGTAACCGGGACGCACTACAATCCTAAACCCAGTCGAAAACGTTTGGGGATTGCTGGCTAGGGTGATTTTTGCCCATGGAAGGCAATTTCAGACAGTTTTTAACTCAAAAAACTGTATTACAAATTGCTGGAGATTTATTTATAACAGCTTTAACTGTGGAAAAGTACATAAATTTGATGTCAAAACGTTGCATGAGCGTTATACAGCAAAAAGTATGCAAAATAAACTAATCAGGGTCTTGCAGTAAAACTTTGTTCCTGATGAGCATCCGTACAGACTTTCAAAAACATACGACATGCTGTGAACTCTCAAAAAACTACCAAATGTACACTGTACGCCTACAAAAATAGGTTTCAGAAAAAAGTAAAGTCAAAAAACCGTTTCAAAAACATATGATCATCAATAACCAATCTTTACTGCGCGACGCTCAATAGTTTATTTTGCATCTTTTTAGCTTTATAACGCTAATGCAACGTTTTGGCATCAAACTGATGTACTTTTCTACAGTTGAAACTGTTATAGATTTCCAGCAATTTTTAAAACAGTTTTTGAGTTCAAAAACTCTCTAAAATTGCCTTCCATGCGCATAAACCATCCTCGCCAGCAGTCTCCAAACGTTTTCAATTGGGTTAAAATCTGGTGAGCGCGCCGGCCACTCTAAAACAGATACTTCAGACTCCTGTAGCCAATTTTTGATTAAAGATGAAGTGTGTACGGGCGCATTATCCAGTTGAAAAATGAGATTTTCTTCATTAAAACATAAACTAAACGGTAGCAAATAATTATTTAGAACTTCTTGATATTTTTCCGCATTCATGTTTGTTTCAATTAAGGCAATTTTCGTTGTATCTTTTTTTAAAAATGCCTTCCCAAACAATTACAGAGCCTGCACCTGAATGCCTGCTATAAAACTCATGACCTTCCTTACGAAGATCGCGCCAATAAAATTTGTAGCAATCTGGTACGTCCAAATTGAACTTTTTTTCATCAGTAATAATAATATTTTTCCATTCTTTTCTCCAGTAGGCTTTTCCAGCACACCAGTCAACTCTCTTCTGCTTGTGATGGTCTTGGAGAAAGAAGGTTTTTTTTTCATTTTTTTATATTTAAATAAATTTGTGCTGCTTATCTGCCTCCATATACGTTAGTAGATTTAGAAACGTTTAGATTGAGATGTTTTTCTATTTTTTGGGCACGATACTTTTCCTTTGCACAACTCTCTTTTAATTCCTCTCCCATCTGCTGGGATGAGCTTCTTTGAGCGTCCCGGAGATCGTTATAAGCCATATAGAGTCTGGTTTTTGAGAAAAGTAGCAATTTTGACCCTAAAAAGCTTTAAGGTTTTAGCGATAGCGCTGTTAAAAAATATTTTTCGGCGTTTAACTTATCGATTTGAAGCTGTTCTTGCTTGAAATGTGGCAGGCCTCGAGCCATTTTTACAAGAAAGAAGACAGCGTACATATCTTTTTGAAACGATTCTACATAGACTATGTGCAAAATCTAGTCTACATTTCTGACAATGAGTTACTTCATCTGCTAGTGCTATTGAATATTACCTAGTGCATGCTATCAATGTTTAATGCAACGATATCATCTACTGCTTACGATAAGTTATTAGTGAAATGGAACTCCTAGCAACCTCAGCTAGTAGACCCACCAGCAAACGAGGCAATGCGAATGCTCACAAATGCTCAACACGTAAATACTTTTTAAAGCCATTCGCAAGCCACAATGCCAGAACGGCTTGATGATAGCCTCTGAACTTTGTACATCGAAGAGGCGCAAACCGTCAGTATAAGAACAGCAATAGATAGACACATAGAAGAGAGGGAGAAAGAAGAAAGAACCTGCAGAGGATTTGAGCCTTCTGCGAGCACTCGTGCTCTATTCAGTGCCCGTAGAATAGTGCCGTGCCTACTGTATCCCTTTACACGCTATCCAACAATGTCAGATTTGGAGCTTTCCACAACAGTACAGTTTTGGGGCACTTTTGAGGGGTAATATGCTTTTGAAACGCACTGTTTTTGAAACGGTTTTTTGACTTTCGTGTTTTCTCAAACCCATTAATGGAGGCGTACAGTACACGTTTTGTTGTTTTTTTGACATTTCACAACATCTCATATGTTCTTGAAACAGTCTGTATGTATGTAAAGTGAGAGCAACCAGTTCATCACTATAGGACTTCAGTAGGGGGCTCTCAGCTCGTTCAACTCGTTTCCATCCCATCAACCTCTCAGAGACGCTGCCACCGCAGCCGCCGCCGCCCGCCGCCGCCGCTCGCCGTCAGCGCCCGCCGTGAGCGCGCCGCTTTCCGCGTGCCGCTTTCCGCGTGCCGCGTGACGCTTTCCGCGGTCGCGCGCCGCGCGCTCCTCGCCGTGCGCCACGGCGAACCCTCCACTGTGCCTGCCCTGCACCGCCGCCGCCGAGCTCATGTGACGCCCGACACGGTGCACGCCGAGGCAGCCACGCCCACCGCCTGCGCCACACCCGCCTTCTTCATGTCCTTGGCGGCGGCGGCGGCGGCGGCGGCAGCGCCGCCGCCGCCGCCATCGCCGCCGCCGCCGCTGCCGCCGCCGCCGCCGCCGCCGCCGTCGTCGCCGCCACCCGCGTCCCCCCCGCCTTCATCACGCTCGTCCTTCGATGCCGCCGCACCGTCCGCACCGCCCGTCCGTCCCACCCTCACCCCCCCCTCCACCTCGAACAGCTCGGTGCACTTGTCCTCCAGTTTGATCACCATCCCCCGCCGCTGCAGCTCGTCCCGTTCGTCCCGGTTCTCATCCTCGCTGCCCCCCACCGCGCTGGGCGCCTTCACAAACAGCCCGGTCACCCCGGACGTCACCGGCTGATCAAAGCACACGTGCAACCCGGGCACGTCGTCGCCGCCCAGTTTCAGTTCCAGCCAAGGCTGCAGCCGCCCGGGCCGCACCACCGATTCGGAGCTCACCGTCGACTGCTGGAAGAAAAACTTGGGGTTCTTCCACAGCGTCTGGCTTCCGCGCTGGTGCCGCGAGCCCGCCGCCGTCGCCTCCCCGCCCTCCCCAAACTCGTCCGCGTCCTTGGCCGGCCTGAGGAACTGGTACTGATCCATGTCGGCCACGTCCACCGACTGCGGCTCCAACGAGATGTACGACCGGTACACCCCCGTGCGCGTCATGATTTTGCGCCGCAGATCCTTGTTGCGCGTATCCCACACAACCACATACGGCGACTTGGTCACGTACGTCGCCATCAGCTTGGTCCTCTTGCCGCAGCAAATAAACGTCGACGACATGCTCGAGTCGTCCGAGCCGTCGATCTCGATCGTGTACTGCTTCCACTTGCCGCCCTCCTCGCGCTCCCACATCCGCGCCACCTCGTCGTCCCCGCCCGTGAACAGCTTCCCGTCCACCGAGCACAAGATTTGCCGCGCCAGCTTGCACTGCCACACCGCCACCCGCTTGCACGACACAAACGCCTGAGACGACCCGTCCAGGAACTTTTGCGGCGGCAGTACCCAAATCCGAATCCAGTGCTGCTTGTCCCCGCGCTTGGACGAGATGGACGCCAGCGACAGGTCGTCCTCCTTCTCCAGAAACGAGATGCTTATCGTCCCCGACCCCAGCCCAAACACCGACCCCGAGTCCTTCTCTTTGTTTGCATCCACCAGGCTCACCCCGTTCTGCGCCCCTTGCCTGTCCCCCTCGTCCTTGAACGTCAGGATTGGCGTGTCGTTGTTGTCGTCTGATAGATTCCACAGATGAATGAACCCATTGTCGTGCCCGGATGCAAAGTACCCCCGCAGCGAGTGTATGTCAATGCAATTCGGCTTGCTTTCAACCGCGTCGTACACCTTCTCCCGCGACCCCGTTTGCGTGTCCCACTCCAGGATCACCGATTTGCCTTCTATTTTGTGAGCCGTCAGAACGCGTCTCGGGTTTGAAGTGGGCCGGATGGAAGACAGGCCCCGAGCCGGAGGATGGCCTTGGCGCGCCGCGCCCGCCGTCCACGTATTCCCCTTGTCCAAGTGCCAGAAGAAAATGTCCTCGTTCGTCCCGCCGATGATGCAGTTGTTGTCCTTCGTAATGGCTACGTGACTGATGCGCTCCCCAACGTTGCACACCTCCACCACCCGCTTTCCTGTGCGCACCTCCCACACGCTTATCGACGAGGACGAGGGGGTTCGTTGCATCGAGGCTGCGGCGGGCTTGTTCTCCGCGTCGTCGCGCAAGCCGGCCGGCGCCGCGCCGCCCTTCACGGCCGCCTTCTTGTGCAGCTGCTTTCTCGACGACTTGTTCATTGTCACAAGAAACTTCCCGTCGTCCGATAGCGCAATTTGATGAGGCACCACAATTCCCTCGCTCGGAACCGCCAGCGCAATGTCCGTGCGCGGTTGCCGGAAGCACCGCGTGAGCGGTTTCAACCATGGCTTCGGTGCATACAGTTCGATGCTTTGAATGAGACAGGCGACGGTTGGAAACTTGCGCTTGAGCGACAACAGTCGTCCAGTTAGTTGAGTTGCCAAATGAGCGTGAAACCCATGTTCAGTGGCGCGAGCTTTATCTTTGTACAGAACTGGCAAAATCACCATGATTGCGTTGCGAATGAGCCTAAAGCTCTCCACGTCTGGCAGCGGCAGCTGCGAACTTGGTGACATAGCATACCTTAGAATTACATCGTACGCCCGAGCAGGTGCTAGAAACATCCCCTCCGAAAAGTTGACACAGCGAAACATTCTCATGATCCAACGGAAATCAATCAGCAGGTCGCGCAGCTCGTACAGTCTGAAGTACACAAGCAGCTCGGGAAGAAACTTCACGTCCTCATCGCTTTCAAGCTTCCACCATGCGCTTCGTCCCCATTCATCCTTGTGCGGACATAATTCACGGAGCTTTTTGAGTTCTGCTTCCGAAATCCTCCCGTCGGTTGCTCTGCCACGAGACGCAAAGGAGTCTTCGTGCTCCACTGCGTACCTGTGAAGCGGGTCTGCGGGTGTTGTTGAAGAGTGGCGTCCGGGATTCGACGCGTGAGATGAGCGCTTTGGATACGCCGCGTTCTCCAGGGCATTGAGCTTCACGTTTGCCTTGTGGCACTTCTCACGGAATAGGTCACGAAACGTTTTTCCTCTCGTGGAATTACCAGATTCAGTGGGGCATATAAGTTCACGCTTTATCGCATTGTTCATGGCTTGTCTTGTTTGACTGGTTTGGTTCTCGGAAACAACGTGCCCCAAGATGAAGCGACATACGTCATGGTCCCAGTGACGCCCTAGAGCTCCCTGAGGACCCGTATCCTTTCGCAAAGCTTCCATGAGCTGGTCCCACATGGAATCGCAAGAAGGCTTTTCAAGCTGTTGAATCCATCCTCTCATGTTGCGCATTTGTCTCCGATTGTGGTCCGGTTGGATCGGAATGGGCGGGATAGTTTTCACAAACAATTCCAGCGCGTGAAATGCTTCGGTGCTTACTCCACTCTTTTGGAGCACGCGATGGTTCCATATGCGTCTGGCGTTCTTCGAAACGGCGGACGAGAGCGGTTGTACTGGGATTGCAGGACGAGAATCCTCCGAGGCTACATTTTCGGATGGGGCGCGATACCGCACCCTCGTGTCATCATTCGGAGAGGGCTTATCAGCATTGGCATCGTTCACAGCTGCTGTGGACAGCTCGTGCACCGCTGGCGTTGGGGTTTGCGTAGCAGGCCAGGATTCTTCGACGCGTGTTGGGCGGCTGTCCGGGGCTTTGGAAGGCACCGGGTCCCGCCGTGACTCTTCAAGCGAGCCCGGTTGACACCGGTGGGGGACGGAAGCGTGCATGTCGCCGGCAGCCGCAGAGGGCGGCAGCGACATCGGGGAGGCCGAATGGGGCTCCGCACCAGTACGCCTTCGCTTTGGGGGCGGTTCAGCATGCACGCCATTTGGCGTGTTGTGACGTTGAGCTGGTCGCCTGTAATCGTGTCGCGAGGAAACTTGATTCGAAACGGAGGGTGAGGTTGAGAGAATGGATGTGGCTGCCATGTGCGTCGAGGGTTCGCTGTGCGGGACATTTCCCGGTGGCGAGATAGAATGCACCTGCGAATCGGGTTTGGGGGTATGCGGCGCAGGATGAGGCTCGGATGACGGCGACAAGGGCTTTTCGGCCGGTGGTAGTTTTGGAGAGGGCATCGCAGAGGCCTTCTTGTGTACAAGACGACTGAATGCTGCCAACTGGATGTCAACAGGCCATCGTCGTGCTTGTCAACAGCCCCCGCTTGCGCACACTCTGCCTTCGCCGCTCGAGAAGTGCAATTCTGGAACGTTCATAATCGTTTTACACCTTATTTTGTCTTCGGAGGGATGAAAAAGCCTTTCGTCCAATCGGTGCGCAGCTTATGTGTCAACGGGGGCTGCTTCGCCCTAACGACTGCTCACAAACATCATTTGGCGCACCCTGGCTGCCCCGTTACTTGCGATACTCTCGCCATTCTAGGCCGCCACCATTGCACCTCGTCGTGTATGCATCCCTGTAGGACTTTCGTTCTTAATAGTGCGAAGCTGATACAATGGCCGCCTTGTCCTCGGCCACGGCAACAACGCTGTGCGCTGAGTGCTAGGTTTACTCACGCATCGCGATGTTTAGTTGGCGTGAACGGCTCTACAGCCGTCAAACAAATCCTCAGCTCCCATCATACTTGACGCAAGTTGTTGATCTCATTTCCGTCACTCTTTCTCCAGCACTTTCTTGCGACAAGTCTCCGCCAACGTCAGTGCTCTTGTACGGCCCACGAGGAAGCGGCAAATCACTTGTTGCCCAGCAAGCACTTCGAGCTTTATCCAGCGAGGTCAAATCGCTCAAGCACATCACGTTGCATGGCTTGTTGCACAACACCCCTCTTCGTGCGTGGCGACATGTTGCTGCCTGCCTCGATTGCTCGAATGCCGCCCAACAAGATGATCTCTCGACAGCTGCGGTGGAACACTGCCTGGGTGCGATCGCTGCCTCGCTTGAAAAACTTCAACAACAGAAAACTGCCATTGTGTTTGTGATAGATGAGTTTGAACGATTCGTCACGTCTTCAGACGGTATGTCACAGACCGTGTTATATTCGCTGCTTAATCTACTTCAAGATGCCCGTTTCCGAGCCGCCTGTATCGTTATGACTACATCCATAGATGTCACGGATGGTCTAGAGAAGAGAGTCAAATCTAGGTTTACCCATCGACAAATTGTCATGCCCCTACCGAAGGACGCAGGTTCCTTATTACCATGGGTAAGGAGAGCATTGTTGGACGGTACGGATTCTGCAGCTAAACGGAAGAGAAAACGCCAACAATCCTCTAATGGCATTAGATCAAGAAATTTACCTTTCTCATCAGATTGCAAACGATATTTAATCGAACGCAAATATATGAACCATTTCTTCTCGTGCTTCATAGACACCCCATCATGCCTTGATTTGGTGAACAAGAAGCTTGCTCGAAGTAGAGTTGTTGGCCCCGTTTTGGACGCCATAGATGCGTCATTGACATCTGTTTTGGGAAATGGCGAATGTGCCTTGAGCGAATGTAGTAATGCGGAGATGGAAGATTTACTCAGCAAAGCCCTATCCAATTTCGAGGACGCTCTCTTTCCGAAAGATACCACAAACGAAATGCTGTTCACTTTGAGTGCCCTAGAATTGGCGTTACTTGTAGCTATAAGGAAAAAAGAGGCAGAGAACGCTAACAATGACGATCCGAAACGCAAACTAATGTTCATTGATGTCTTTTCTGAATACGAAAGCATGTCAAGTCTTGGAAAGGGAATGGTGAAAGGAATTAGAGATGGAGAACCTACACTACCAAGGGAAGTTGCAGAGAAGGCATGGGAGCGTCTGATTGAATGCGGACTTGTCGCACGAGCAGGAACTGGACCTCGAGAATTGCGAGCGTGCTATCTCTCAGTGGAAGCTGCTACTGTTGATGCTGTGTTGAGCGAGCACAGACTGGCATCATCAGCAATGAGAAAGTGGGGACGTTGCTCATAGCGTCATTCGATTTTTTTTACAAGCTTATCGTCTCAAGGATTCATCACCTCATCTACTCGAAGATTTGAGCGAAATATCTCTGTACAAACTTTCAGGGGTGACGGGTTTTTACCCTAGGACGCTGTCGCGTGTGAAGGCCGGCTAAGTAATGAAGTTGAGGTTCACATTAGAATGTGCGTTTTCGACTCGGCCAACATTGGTTTTGCGAATACGACGAATTGCCGTT
Source organism: Gracilaria vermiculophylla (assembly GCA_019155205.2). Taxonomy (NCBI): domain Eukaryota; phylum Rhodophyta; class Florideophyceae; order Gracilariales; family Gracilariaceae; genus Gracilaria; species Gracilaria vermiculophylla. The sequence continues at coordinate 308,636 of JAHNZQ020003148.1, forward strand.
CACATCCAACAAATATCAAAGTCTTTCACCAGGGTAGAAATTGTATGCCCCGGAAATAATGACGAAAGCGACGGAGGATTTCATGCCGAGATTCCTCGATGCACCTTTAGGGGGGCCCAGATTGTTGTCGGGCTTTACTAATTCCTATTAGCGTCTACACGACGATTGGTCTCACATGAGGTCATTTGGCCTCACATGAGGCCAACGTTGCTGGAGCTCTGTAGAACTGCAAAAAATGGCAATACTTCAGCACTGGTTCACCACGTGGTAAAGTAACAGTTCAGCATGCTTTTCGCGGCGACTCGCAAGCAGAGGCGCAAGACTGCTGCTTCTCGCGCTGCTCAGAAGCGCGCTTTGAACTTTGTTGTTCAAAATGAGTTGGTTGCAAAGACGGCAGATGCAGCGAGCGATGGAGTCGGAAAGTAAGTCGACGGATCGTCCCCGGTTGAACTCAAAGCTTGAAATGAATGAGGGGCGACCGAATTGGGTAGCCTCATACTGGCTCTTTGGGCGCTGATGCCGGTTGTGGACACGAGATTGGCACGCGCGACACTTTAAAACTATATTCGAAAACAGTACCATTTGGGACGTTACTGTGTTTCATATTCTACGACGTTTGTTTTCTGTGTTAGAAGCCCAGATTTTGTACATAAAAAGTCAAGACACCCAGCTTTCATACGACGTATCGAACGTCAGGAGTACTGCAGAAAAACGGAAATGAGGTGCGCTTTTCTTGCCAAGTGCCAAGTCAAATTAACTTTCCGACACATTACATGTTGAACTGTTATCCACTTTCTTCTTGATCGGCATCAACCTGGGTACGCAGCTTCTGAACCCGTTGTTCCATCTCATGTAGCAGGAACAATGAAGATAATTGTTTCGCTTAATTATCAATGATATATTGATGGGAGTTCTGTAGTCCCTTTTAGGGGCTTTCCCAATATTTGATAACAAGTGGAAGTTACCTTAATGGTGGCTGCTTTCAGAACCCATCTGAACCATCCTGGGTTAGGGTTGTACGGTAAGTAAAATACGACTTATGCCAATGGTACCTTCGGTGCCGTCGTCGCCCAATGAGCGACTCCCAAACTCAAAATGTTAATCACCTCGTCTTCTTCCCAGCCCTTCCACCTTTACACCGTGAGCAGAATTTTTCCGTCCCGTTCAAACACACAGGCTCACCGCACTTTCCATGAGCCCTTTCCTTATATAATAGCTCAGGTCCGCTTCCGTCTGTTCAGCTCTTCATCTTTCGTCACATTTGGCATCCGTACGTCTTTTCTGTCCTTTCTGTGAAACACTCATGTGTTCGCCACGTCTTGCGTTCGTCCTGCTGACGGCTTGCCTGTCATCCACCGTTCTCTCCAATGAATGCATATTCAAAACAACAGCTTCCACTCTGAACGCTGCGTCTGACTTTGCCGTCAGCGCCTCGACAACCACTGATAGCGAAGATCCCCAGTTCGTAAAATTCGCTCCAACTTCATCCCGACGCCTACCGAATGAGCTCTTTGTCGATCGCCCTACCACATTTTTCGACGACCTCTTCAACAGACGCCATAATTCTTTTTCGTACATGTGGGCTTCGGCCCAACAAGAACAAAGATCCGGAGCTGCTCTGGCGCATCTTATTTCATGTGCCGCAGAAAGATATCCCAGGTCTGATGACCCGAACCGCCACTCCCTTTGTGTCTCAACTGTTGTAGGCGATCAGACCCAAGAATCTCTGGATGATAGATGCAATCCTGAGCTCACTACATTGCTTCTGATTGGAGACGATAACGATAGCAATCGACCGAATCGTACCGGCACCCAAACGTGTTGGTGTGACAGAATGTGTCTCAAACCAAACGCCGCTTTTCAGGACACGTCAAGTGCTTCTCCACGAATGCGAAACATAAGAAGCTTCGTGGTTCTTGAGGAGAACGCGGATTCGCCCACGATGGAGGCATCCGAATACGAAAATGGAGAACGCGGCAATAATAGACCAGGCAGAAACTGGTTTCATGAGAATCTCGTAGACGCACAGCCTCCCACGGGCAAAGGAGTGTTTCCTAGGTCTAGTAATGAGCAAATTGCGCCCGGAATTATTTTGAGATCTCTTCGGCTTGTTAACGTTGTAGACCAGATTTCGTCAGCAGATGAGTGTCCATCTGTTGCAAGCGGAAGGGCAGATCTGCAACTACGCATGTGGGCGAGTGTGGAGGAAGAGATGGGCTCAACTCTCAATGCAGCTGTCTCAAGTGATTTGGCTGAGACACCTGCGACGCGCAGTACAATATTCTTGACCATATCATCAGCTCTCACGGCCGTGTTGAGCTTTGGATGGATCGGTATGGCAACAAAACTAGTCGCTAAGATAAAATCCGGCGGAAGTGGGCTAAAAAAGCTGTCATTGTGGTCAGGACTCATCGTTCTGACTCTTTTGGAGCTCGCTATTGAGAATATTCCAATTTACTTCTTGCTACGTCAAGAAATAGCAGCGCGGAACCATCTTACAACTTTTGCTGTTGAAGTGATAGGCGTAGGGAACGGACTTGCTGTGATGCCTATTTTGGACACATCAGACGAGGAGTTCGTTGAGATGATGTCCGGGCTAGTGGTGATCGTCGTGAAGAACAAGGGTACTTCTGTGGCAGGCATTGCTGTCGCCGCAGTTTTCTTATCGTTGGTATCGATTTCAAGCATAATTATTGGTGTCAAGCAGCATCACAGATGGAGCGACAGTGCATACGGTGTTGTGCAAAATGATAGGCCCACCAGATAAACTATATGCAAAGCAAAAAGGCGGCGTCTATTCTCAACCACAGGACACGTAGAGTAAGACGTGCGATGTAAGTAGTAAACAAACTGCTCTAGATCTCGCGGCGCAGATATCGTGGTAGCTGTGGCCGCATGTGCACCCGCTGGTTTTTCTCAAGTGGCCATTGGGAGCTTGCGCCGCCGCCGGCGTCGGCGCGAGAATAAAAAGGGCTGCGCTGGCAAAATAAATCAGAGAGGGGAGTGTCAAGAAAAAGAAAAGACAATTAAGAGCACGCTTACCATGAGACGAAGCCTACAGTCGCACTGCAAATGAGGCGATAGGGAATACGGTAGTCTCGAGACCGAGTCGTGCAATTTAACCCGCGCGGGCATGAACCAACAAGGACCTTCCTTCCCCCCGCTTCTCGTCTCCTGTCGTCGCCGGGGAGCCCGGGGGTGTTTTACGAAGATGTTAGACCCCGAACAAGCTCACCCTTTGGATTGCAAGCGGCGCGCTAAAGTGCTGTGCAAAATGATAGGACCACCCCCAAAATTCAGCTTATGGTGAACATGGTTCCCTTTTTTTTAATGTAGACCACACAGCACAGATGCGAATAAAACCAAAGCACTAAAACACACACAACATTCTTCATAAAATCTTTATGGATCATTACAAAAATTAAAATAAATTTTATAGCTGTTCAAAAAGATAGGTCCAATTTAGGTATATGTTCAATATTCAATTCTCAAGGGCGACTTCAACCCTTTTGACGCGGCTCACTTATGGCTACGATGGTAGCCATAAGCGTTGTACATCATTGGGTATATTACGCTCAACATCCAGATTAATTGGTGGTGAGCGTGCCATGTGTTTCTTCTGCTTATGTCTATCATAGTAGCCATAAGCATACTTTGCAACAATTGGTACGGGAGAAAACGATTGATATTCTGAACCAATGAATGCTAACGTTATGGCAACATAATCCAAGAGATAAGGCATTCATCTAAACAATACGCACAATCTGCGTATACAAAACTGTAGTGCAATGCCTGCAAGCAGGAAAACACTCCGAAGACGCTCGGGATCTTCCTCTCGCGAGGGTAGCACAGCGAAAGAGCCCTTCCGAGGATGACACGACTAAGTCGGGTTGTAAGGCCGAGGTC